>BPLQ01015731.1:21478-66844 GCA_021605075.1 Caerostris darwini | reverse complement strand
GTTTTTTCATTTTATATGTTATATGGTTTTTTTTTATTTCTCCCCATTTATTTTTCTTTCCTTTTACTCAGAAATAAAAGTTCAAGTTTTTTTTGTCTTGCTAATGTATGATGATTTTGTTATACAATGTGAGTGTAGCCTATCTGTTGTGAACAAAATTCAGAACAATTTTTATATTTAAATTTTTTAGGATATAACGTATTATAATGATTTCACACTAGCGGTAGAGAAAATGCCCTGTATTGCCCCTTCTGCATTATGAAAATGTAGACGTGTGTTATATATTTATTAATTAGTCAAAAGGTAGCATAAAAAGTGCCTTTATTGTACCATAGAAATAAAATCGCACCAGTCACATCTAGCATGCTATTAAAATAGAAAAATAACGTAAAACTTATTACAGAACCAAAGAAATGCAGTTCTTTCATGTTTATTTCCAGTTGAAAAGAGAACAGCTTCAGTCTTATCTATATTCAAAGAAAGTTTCATTTTATTGAGCAGCTTTTTGAGAAGCTTGCTGCAATTAATAAGGTTGATAATTGATAATTTAGTGTTTTTATGGTAAAGATAGCAGTCTCATCAGCATAAATTGCAATTAAGACTTTATTATCAGCAATAGAAATAGAAAACAAGAGGTGAAATTTTACTACCGTGAAAGTATAAAGAATTTGACATTCCAATGATTTATCGACAAACTCTATAAGAAAAAAAGTAAAACACGTGTTGAATTTTATGCAAAATGTAAATTTATTGATAAAATTGCAGAACGTTTAAAATCACTACATAAAGCGGGTAGGAATTTTATCTCATTCTATTTCACTAACCAGATGTGTTACCTGCCAAATTGTCAAAACTTATTTTTTCTTTTAGGGATATAACCTATCATAATTTTTTTATATTTACGATATAACATATTATAATGATTTAACACTAGCGGTAGAGAAAAATGCCCTGTATTGCCCCTTCTGCATTATGAAAATGTAGACGAGTGTTATATATTTATTAATTAGTCAAAAGGTAGCATAAAAAGTGCCTTTATTGTACCATAGAAATAAAATCGCATCTGTCGCACTAGCATGCTATTAACATAGAAAAAATAACGTAAAAGTTATTCTAACCAAGAAGCAGTACATGTTCAGAGGTTATGCTAGTTTATGGTAGCTGAAGTATAAAATTATATACAATTTATAAATATATATATATATATATATATATGCTACAATTTTAAAATCTTTGAGATACCTTTTTTTCTTGTAGAGTGTTTGATGTAAGATTTTTGTGTAACTATTACGAAAAATAGTTACATAATAGAGAAAAATAATTTTGATTTTTAAATTCAGCTTACTATAAAGATTTACAAAAAAAAATGCTTTTGTTACAAACTTTGTATTGAAACAAATTTTGTTTTTGTACACAAATGTCACTTTGATGTACGAGTAAATAATGAAAATATTTATTTAACAGAAAAACGTTTTACGTGATAGCAAAAAACATTTTGATATTCAAAGGCAAAATCAGCTATAAGTTTTCTGTGAGAGAATTTTTTTTTCTTTAGATGAGTTTATTTAATAAAATAATAAATTATAGATTTTATTATTTATCAATGTATTTTAACCAATTAAGTCAATAACGTTATTCTAATACTATTGTTCTAAACTTGTATACTTTTCTTGAGATAAAATTTCAAAATTATTCATTTTTGTCCTAGAGTTTAATCTTTTCTTAAATCTCTGACAACACACATAGCGTTTATAAATATTTGCGATGTTTTATTAATATAGTAATATAAACATTTAATATTAGAGAAACCTTTCCAACATTAATTGAGGCACAGATTGACCATTTTCAGGATTGATGTATGAAGGTGTATGTATAACTAGATGCACTTAAATACAAATTTTTTATACTTTATTGTTATTAAAACAGAATCAGTATTAATTTCTGTTCTTCTGTTATTTTGAAAAATCATCTATCTCCATTTAAATTTTTAAAAACTTGCAAAAATGATAAATATTTAAATAACTAAATAAAATTGGAAATTCTATAAATATCGATCATGATCAATTTGAAATTAATTACAGACTTTGTACAACGTAGATGGTATCTCAGCTTGAAAATCAAATATCAAATATGATCAAATTTAATTTCCTTAATTTCATTTCAAATTTAATTCAAATTTTTATTCATAAATATTATCCTTATATTTTAGTAAAATACTTTTATTTTGTTTAACTTTAAATGTTGTCTACATGTGATTAAAACAATTCCTTCTTTGAAAGACAAAACTTTCAAGCGGAAAACGGAAATAATATTTGATGCAGTATAATACACTCATGTCCATAAATTAAGGATAATGAAGTTCAGGCAAAGAAAGAGACAGAAGCAAAACAAATTTGACTTATTTGTAAAGTCTATTTATGAAACAAAAGGTAAAGAGCAAAAAAGATGCTATATGTTTGACATAATTAATAAAAATTGCGATTTTTACTCCCTGGAGCAAATTTCAAAAAAGAACCTATTTACAATAAACAGTATAACATGGTTAGTATGATGGTTACTATGGAGTATGTCTCCCGGACGATGCAATACAGGCCTTACAGCGCCTAGGCATGCTGAGTATCAAATTATCAATCTGATCTTGGGGAATATTACACCACTCATCAAGCAATGTCCTCCGAAGTTCCGTTTGACAGGTGGGAGGGGGTTGACGGGCTGCAATTCGTCGGCCAAGCATATCCCACACATGCTCTATTGGATTCAAGTCCGGTGAGTATGCTGGCCAATCCATACGGGTGATATCCTCCAATTGAAGGCATTCGCCTACAATGTTTGCACGGTGAGGACGGGCGTTCTCATCCATAAACAGAAATTCAGCACCCATGGCGCCCCGAAACAAATGTACATGTTGTTCCAGAATGACATCCCGATAAATGTGGCCTGTCATCGTTACACTCTGAACATGCAGGTCAGTTCTGGAACCAAGAATAATTCCTCCCCAAACGAGCCATCCTGCACCACCGTAACGGTGTCGTTCAATGGTGTTCTCTTGGTGGTAACGGGTACCTGGCGCTCTCCATATGAAAATCCGGCGAGAATCAGACTGCAAACTAAACCTGGACTCGTCGGAA
Source organism: Caerostris darwini (assembly GCA_021605075.1). Taxonomy (NCBI): domain Eukaryota; kingdom Metazoa; phylum Arthropoda; class Arachnida; order Araneae; family Araneidae; genus Caerostris; species Caerostris darwini. The sequence goes on along the minus strand of BPLQ01015731.1, from coordinate 63,716 downwards.
AACATCACACCAGACCACTGTTGCGGTGTCCACAATGCATGCTCTCTACTCCAGGTTAATCGCAGCCGACAGTGAGTTGTGGTAAGAGGAACACATCGGACAGGCCTACGAGCATATAGACCAATGTGCCCAAAGCGTCTGTACATGATCTGCCTTGAAACTGTCGTACCGGTAGCTGAAAAGAGCTGACGAGACAGGTCTGATGCTGTGCTCCGTCTGTTTCTTTTGGCAGTAACTGCTAAATACCGGCCCTCCTTCGGTGTTGTAACTCGGGGGTGACCTGTGCTGTAACATCTACTCACATTACCATCATCTTGGAATCGTTGCCAAAGCCTGGAGATGACACTCTGGGCGATTCCAAGTTCCTCGGATACTTCCAGCTGGGTACGTCCACATTCCAGTCGTCCGATAATTCTACCACGTAAAAAAACATCCAAATGCTTCCTTTGTGCCATAACTATGCGGTTATTACACTGAAAGGCTTTTAAAGCGCTTGTGAACAATTTTACTTCTTTGCCACCATTCCTTATATACCCCTCTCTTACACTCGTCATTGTGACGTACTATCCGCGCCATCTGGTGTTTTCCTGTAATTTGCGTATTCTTCTTCAAGATGTTTGTGATAATTCTACAGGTGAAATTTTTATTTTAGAGTTCAATTTCTGTGTGATTCTGAATTATCCTTAATTTATGGACATGAGTGTAATATAAGCAATCAAATGTGGCCAATGTTAATTTTATTAAACAAATTTAATTTCCATAATAAAAAAATTTAATTTTAAATTTAATTCAAATTTTTATTTATAAATTGATAAATTATTTATATTTTAATAAGATACTTTTATTTTGAACAACCTAAAATGTCAATGTGATTAAACTAATTCCTTTTTTGAAAGAAAAATCTTGAATGTGGAAAACATGAATATCTGGTGTAATATAATAACATAAGATCTAACTATGATCAATGATAATTTGATTAATATATTTATCAAATTTAATTCAAAATTTTATTCATACACTGGAAAATTTTATATTTTTATATTTTAGTAAGTTATTTTAATTTGCATAACCTTAAAATCTGTCTGAATACGATTTAAACAATTCCTTTTTGAAAGAAAAAATTTGCAGGGAAACGGGAATAATATTTGTGCAGTATAATAATATAAGCAGCCAAATTATGATTAATGTGAATTAGTCTTGTTGTATCAGACATGAAAACTTTATATAAAATAAAGAGGATTATAATGAAAACAGTTCTTATTGTATTATTTGTACTGGAAAACATTTTCCAGTACAAATACAGTAGGATTGTATGTGTATACCTAGTACGTAGTATGTAATAATATAGGTTTAAGTGTATTGAATTTAAAAGGAATTTTAAGAAGTACAAAATTCAATTATAAATATTAATTACATCATCCTGAATATTATATTCATAAAATAGTTTTAACAGCATTTTCGGTACTTAATATTTGCCTTTTTTTCATTAAAAATATTTGCTTTTGCCCATTTTTTATAACTTTTTTTTTTTTTTTTTTTTTGAAATTTCAAAAAATAACTATCGAAACCAAAATAAACGTTAATAATATTTTACCCCAAATATTGTTAGTTAGTTGTTTTTTTGTCACCTGTAGAATTTCTCTTTAGGAGTATTTTATTATGCTCCAAATAGAAATAGTTGCTAATCTAGATGTTTATGTTTTTAAATGCCAAATGTAAAACTAATCAGCACTACATAGGGATATTGTAATTATCTAATTCATGAACAGCATAAAGATAAAAGTTACCTGCTGTTAAATAACGTGACTAATTTTCTGCATTTAATTTTAAACAATGTCGGTAGAATGTATATATTTATTAATTTATATAGATATTTTATAATTTTTGTTAGATATTTTAATATATATATTCACAACTTTTAACAACTGCAAAATTCAATTATAAATATTAGTTACATCATGCAGAATATTATATTCATAAAATTGACATAAGAAAATTTTTTGTACTAAATATTTGTCTCTCTTTTTTTTTTTTTTTCATTAAAAAAAGGTATTTGCGATTTTTTTATAACATTTTTTTTTTTTTTTTGGAAACTTCAGAAAATAACAATAGAAACCGAAATAAATCTTTAGTTAGATTTATTAATAATGTTTTACCCCGAAAATGAAGGTTAATTACTTTTTGTTACCAATGGTCTTTAGGAGTATTTTATTACGTTACAAATAGAAATAGTTGCTAATCTAAATAATTTTTACAGTCAAATGTAAAACTAATATGTACTATATAGGAATATTGTACTATAAACCTCAGTTTTCTATATTTTATGATCTAATTTTATAAATAAAATATCTTGAATTAGAATACAAAAATATTCCTTATTGAAAAATAAATACAATTATAGTCTGATTAGTCTAATAGTAGTCTATCACATTTCAGTTTTGAAGGGTTTTTGAAAAAAAAAATAATAATAATTGGTCTTACTTTTGCACAGTAGTAAATAACTAAATATTTCATGGTTTTATAAACAACTTAAAGCTGAAAGTTACCTAGCATTAAGTAACTTGATTAAGTTTCTGCATTTAATTTAAACAATGTCATTAGAATGTATATATTTATTAATTTATTTTAGTATGAGTCTTCAGATTCTTAAATAATCTTAAATTTCAAATAGCAGTTGGATCAATAAAAATTTAATCTCTGAGTGTATTGTCATTATATTTGTGATATTAAAACTTTTATTAGAAATAATTGCTGAATCGTCCACATTGTAACAATGTTTTATTATGCAATAATCATTTTCTTAAATTATGATGTCACTTTAAGTAGTAGCTCGATGAAGAGTAGAATTTAAAGATGCACGTAACTTCTAACCTGTAAAAAAGAAAATAATCACATTGTATAGTTCATAACAGATACATTTAAAAAACCTGAATAAGTAATATAATTGAGAGATAATGTAATCGAGATTTAATTTTGTTTACATTCAAATTTTAACCGCAACTGTCAAATGCACTGTTTAACAATAATTAAAATCAATGTTATTGTTTTTAAGGCCTTTTGGTCTTTTTTGCTAAGAATTTGTGTTCTTTCTCTTTGTAATTTTGATTTGCTTATATGCTGTTTTTGTTTCTACGGTAAGTGGTCAAATTTGTATGGATTGAGTTCCAATAAAGCCGTAGGTAGCAACAACACAATATGTTTATGTTATGCCATGTTAGATTAAAATAATACTATATTTTTTATAAATCAAAAAATATATTCTGTTACGGATATTTTTCGAAATTAAATTATTATTACTAACTAAGCATTTTCTTAATAATTTTCTAATTTTTTTTCGATTTATTTATATATTACCTTTGTAGAAAGTTGCGATACAAAGCAAAGTAAGCTATTAGTGTCACAAATCGGGATATTATAACATTGAAATTGCAAGTTTATTATATTATACATGTTAACAACGTTTTTCAAAATTCCTAACCCAAAAAAAGTATACTAGAATTGGAATTTTCCATAGTCGAAACTTGTTATTCGCTTTTTTATACCCATTTATTTTACAATTTTCCATGTATTTAATTAACAACATTTACGAACGTATTTTGAACTAAAAAAGATGCATACATTAAAAATACACCTTCAATTAAATGAAAAAAGTGAAAACAGATATCTTGTTGTCTCAAGTTCATATAAGCCAAAAAATTATTGTTTTGAAACATTTTTGTATATTTCTTATAAAATGAAAATTATAATTTAGAAATTTTATAAAATTTGACAAAGTTTAAAACGTAACGCTGTTCCAACTGTTAATTCATGTAGCAGAATGGACATTTGCGTCTGATGAAATTTCTGATCTGATTCTTTTATTAACGAAAATTGATGCATATTTGCAAACTGTAAGCACGACGTGCAGTTATTCTCACAGAAAAGAGAACCTGTACTGGAAACCCCATAGAAGACTAAGGGATGGAGGAGCGTGTTCGCCTAAACTAAAGTGACATTGATTATATAACCTGTTTACTGACAAAAGAGATAATTTTACACTTTCTTACTATAAGAGCAAATTTTAAACAAGTCATCAATCGATAAATTCATGTTGTAACCATGCTTCCTCCTACGCACTGGCAAGAGCACCCCCTGTGGCCTTCAGGAGAAATGCTCAGCAGGCCTCGAGATTCTCACTCGGGAAGACGTACAGCGCAACCGGCGCTGTCGCTGAGAAAAGTTTGATTTACAGTCTCTCACCCCGACAGAAAATATATTTAGCACAACCCTGTGTATAAGGTGGCCTACAAACTCTCATCCTGAGAGGAAGTATATATTCTAAGTATAGGAAGCATATTTCCCTGAGTATCTTTATTTTTTTGGCTCAATAAATCTTAATGAAACTCAATAAAACGTAACACATTTCAAGACATCTAATCATACCTGGGCTGCTACTGAGAAACGTTCCGAGAGGAAATATATTTAGCTCATTAGATGGCCTACAGACTCTCAATATATTTCGCGCACTCTGTGCGTATATGAGTATTGAACTTTCGGCTTTATAATGAAGTCTTTCCACGAAACTTACTGTCTTTAAATGTGTCAAAATATTGTAGGCTTCTAATTATATATGTGTGGTATTTGTGCTTGTGTAAATAAAGCTGTGAGTTCTCAAACCTGTATCTCAAGTATCTCAACTCAACCACTTCCAGTTACAATCTTGTTACCCAACATGCACACTACAATGTTACGAACATGTGACCCGTACCTGCTTAAAGCCATGCTTCCTCCTCTGCACTGCTGTCCCTTGTGGCGTTCAGGAAAAATGGTCAATTAATCTTGAGACTTTCACCCGAGTGGAAGTACTGCGCAACCTGCTCTCCCGCTGATAAACGTTTAATTTATAGTCTCTCATATAGAGAGGAAATATATTTAGCTCATTTGTTGGCCTACAAACTCTCACTTAGAGATGAAGTATATTTCGCGCATCCTTCGCGTAATACATCCCTTTAAATATGTTAAATATTGTATATTTCTAAATGCACGTGTATAGGGTTTGTGCATGTGTAAATAAAGCCGTGAGTTCTCAAATCTGTGCCTGAAGTATCTCAACCCAACCACACCGAGTTACAGACTTACAGACTTGATATTTTTAATTGTAACGGCGAATGATATTTCCTATTATTGAAATTTGATGCAATTTCTAGATGGCGAAAATAGGGTCCTAAAATAGGATTTTACCAATGATATATTCTAGAAAAACATTTGTTTCACAATAAATATTATTACAACTACCAATAATTATTAAAAAAAGTATTATGCTAATATAAACCTAAAAAAAAAAAAAAAATTAATAAGTGTTTTTCGTTCCTCATTTATTGATGGAACTTTATATACACTGAAGTGACAAAAGTCATGGGATACCTTTTAATATCGTGTCGGCCCTCCTTTCGCCCGGCGAAGTGCAGCAACTCGACGTGGCGTGGACTCAACAAGTCGTTGGAAGTTTCTGCAGGAATATTGAGCCATGCTGTCTCGATAGACGTCCATAATTGTGAAAGCGTTGATGGTGCAGGATTTTGGGCAACAGACCTCTCGATGATGTCCCATAAATGCTCGATGGGATTCATGTCGGGCGATCTAGGTGGCCAGATCATTCGTTGGAATTGTCCAGAATGTTCTTCAAACCAATCGCGAACAGTTGTGACCCGGTGACATGGCGCATTGTCATCCATAAAAATCAAATCGTTGTTTGGGTACTTGAAGTCCATGAATGGCTGCAAGTGATCTCCAAGTAGCTGAACATAAGCATTTCCAGTCAATGTTCGGTCCAGTCGCACCAGAGGACCAAGTCCATGCCATGAAAAAACAGCCCACACCATTACGGAGCCACCACCAGCTTGAACAGTGCCTTGCTGACAGTTTGGGTCCATGGCTTCGTGGGGTCTGCTCCACACTCGAACCCTATCATCAGCTCTTACCAACTGAAATCGTGACTCATCGGACCAGGCCACGGTTTTCCATTCATCTAGGGACCAACCGATATGCTCACGTGCCCACGAGAGTCGCTGCAAGCGATGTCGTTCTGTCAGTAAAGGCACTCGAGTCAGTCTTCTGCTGGAATAGCCCAAGAAAGCTAAATTTCGCCGCACAGTTCTAACAGACAAGTCCCTTGTACGTCCCGCATTGATTTCTGCGGTTATTTGACGCAGTGTTGCTTGTCTGTTAGAATTTACGACTCTTTGCAGACGTCTCCGGCTCGGTCGTTAAGTGCAGGCGGTCGACCACTGCGCTGTCCATGGTGGGATGTTATGCCTGAAATTTCCTACTCTCGGCACACTCTTGACACAGTGGATCTGGGAATGTTGAATTCCCTAACGATTTCCGAAATGGCATGACGCATGCGTCTAGCTCCAACTAACATTCCGCGTTCAAAGTCTGTTAATTCCCGTCGTGCGGTCATCATCACGTCAAAACCTCTTCACATGAATAACTTGAACAGAAATGAAAGCTCTGCGAAAGCACTGCGCATTTATACCTATTCTACGCGATGCTACTGCCATCTGAAAATTTGCATATTGCTATCCCATGACTTTTGTCACTTCAGTGTATTATTGCATAATGGCAAATAAACAAAGTATCGTTAAAAGACATACTTACACTTAAGGTATGCAAGTGTTTATGCAGTCTTCTTTAGTTTCGAAGTTGTTGTCGTTTCCTTGGCAACCACCGTAGATGAAGAGCTCACAGTTGCCAGATTCCTTGTTGAAGAAATATCGTCGAAATGCAGCCATGCAAGGACCGGTCTTCCTTTCTTGATCGCAAGCGGATTCAGACCTTGATTCTAAAAATTAAATACAAATTATAGTGGTTAGGAGATAAAATTTTATCTTAGAACGAGTAGTAAATGGTTAAAACTTCGAGAACGATTGAAAATTAAAGACAATCCTACTACTGTGTCCAAAAAGTAAGATCAATTTTCAATTTAAAATTCCCTGGTTTTATGGAATTTCATTTTTTTTCTTTTTTTAGGTTGCTGGCACGGTTAGAAATTTGTCGTTAAAATATTCATTAGCGTTTGAGTTACGCTTGGCTCTGCGAGATGCTAAAACTGATTCCGCGATTTTTGAAATGTCTGGATTAATTGAGCAAAGAAATTGCATTAAATTTTGTTTGCGGAAACGTACAGAATGTTGCAGGAGGCATTCGGTGAGCATTACTATATCGGAAAGAAATGTTTAGAAGAGGTATAAACAGTTCAAAGAAGGCAGAGAACGCGTTGAAGACGAGGAGCCCTCTGAGCGACCATCAACCCCAACCGACGAAGCTCACGTCAAAAACTTTAAGGTTTGGTGCTTACAAAATGTCGACTTACAATTAGAGACCTTGCTGATGATGTTGGAATTTCAAAAGGATCGGTCAATTCCATTTTGGGCCTCAAACGCGTCAAATCTCGATTGGTACCGAAAACGCTGAATGCGCCAGCTCACACTGCATTGATTTTTCGTGTATTTTTGCCAAAAAGGAAGCCCATATCGTTGCACAACCACCGTATTCACACCGTTCGACTTGTAGCTATTCCCTGAACTCAAAAGACCACTCCGGGGACACCTGGTTTGTGTCGATTGAAGAGATTCTACGTGAATCACCGCACGCTTTGAATGCCATCCCTGCCGATGACTTTTTAGCATGCATTGAGGATTGGAAAAAAAGTAGGCGTAAATGCATTGTGTTCTGAGGTGATTAGTTTGAAGGCGATGAAATGCATTTGGAAGAATAAATAAAGAATTTTTGAAAAAAAAAATAATAATTGGTCTTACTTTTTGGGCACAGTAGTATTGATTTAAATCAAATCGCATATTTTTGCTCACTTCCGCAGTTCTGCAGGCACTCTGCTTCGGTCTTGTATCTGTTGCCATTTCCACCGCATCCTCCATAAATGAATTTCTTGCAGATTCCCTCTTCTTTGTCGTAGTGATACATGGGGAAATAACCGAAGCACACTCCAGTGTCGAGTTCATCTTCACAGTTTTTCTCAGCTGCAAAGGTTGAAATAAAAAAAAACAATAAATAAAGAACTGAAATCATTTATGAATTTAAAATTAACATGTACGAATTATTTATTTTATTTAATAAAATTTTAACATATAAATATTTTCCAGTTCCTAACGTGAAAATAATAAAGTTTTACAGTTTTTGGATATTGAACACAAAAGTGATTGTTATGGTCTAGGAATAACACGTAAAGCACCAATGGACTGCATAAAACACGTTCTCTTTATTTCAAAACCAAACTCACACTGACTTGCACTACATTCTTTCTCCAGCCAGTTTACCCCACCCAGACAGGATGTTCACACTTTCGGGCGTTGACTTCCACTAAACACAGTGAGCTATTTATCCCTGAGGCAACAGTGATGGTGAAAGTTTCAGTTGATTAGAAGATACGGAGATAGTCGTTTCCCTCAGTTTTCTTGAAATGTTTGTGTAATATAAAATGTAGGTAAATTTACATATACGTAAATTTATGTAATATGAGTAACAAATTATAATAATTTGTAAATTATACAGCAGCATTGATAAAAAGATTTATTAACATATATCTCATATAGTGAATATATATGATGTGTGTAAATATTAATATACAGGGTTATTATAATTAAAATCTCACTTTCAAAATGCTGTAAAAAAAGAACCACTCGTTACAATGAGTTCAAATTTGAACCGCCCCATTCATGTTCAGCAACACAAAATCAATAATAAATGGCTATTTTAATCTCATATAAAATTTGTTTTTATTTCATATAAATTTGTTGTACTGCGTAATGTTAAGTGATCTATTTACATTCTGCTTAGATGCAATGTTCTAATACATAAGCATTACACATTAATCTATTTACATTCCGAAAGTCAGACATTTCAGTATAAAACCTAAAGCACAATGACTTGATGTTGGTAAACTATTAGGCTTGGATATTCATATTCTATCTCAGCTTTAAAACACACATAATTAAAATTCTCCCAAGGCATATGATTTATTTTAAATAAAGAAATTTTCCAATTAAAGTTTTTACGGATTAATGAATTTTACACCATAACTTGTATCCTTATTTCCTATCCGCATATGTTTGTGAATGCCGCAGAACTCATATTAAAACATCATGATAAAACTTGGTAACTGAAAAATATTGATTATAAACGCAAAAAAGTACGAAATCATAGTTCATTAGAATGCAATTTAATTAAACTGGTTGGAAGACATGATACTCAATACGGAATTTATACTTTGCAAAACCAATTCCATAAAATATTTTTAAAAATTTTGTAAGGCCGCTTTTTCTGATTGTTACAAATATGAATTCCTAACTGATAATATATTCCTATAGGGTTAATATAGGGTAGTAAAGGCTAAAAGGTGCCTACATAGGATCTATGCTTCAAAACTAGAGATAGGGAGGGTCATGAACAAAGTTCCTTCTCATTGGGTTTTTTTTCCTTTTAATAAAGGACTAAATCATATATATTGAATCATAAATAATAAATCATAAAGAATAAACTATTCTTTTTAATTATGCTTGCACTTTACTTTATAATAATGTATACAATCTCTAAATTCATTTTAAAATTTCATCAATAATTGTTGAATAAATTTCCTTTTTAAAATAGCTGCGTTAAATTTAATTCTGTAAGAACACGTCCATCTGCACGTATCAGCTGCTCTCTGTGAGTTAAAAAGTGATGCTTCTTTTTCAAGGCCAAGGTCATTAATCATCATCTGGAAGCATACGTTTCAGTTCACAATGCATTTCCGCATACAATAATGCAAGCAGTACCAGCATTAGGAAATTTTAAATCACCGTTTTATTAAGACATATTTGTAACTAAAATTCAATGAATAAAAATATTGTTTTAGCATCTGAAAGTTTACTTATCTAACTGGTAATATTATTTTTCATATTCTAGCCTTTACTTAAATCTTTTGTTTAAAAAATTAATGCTTCAAACAAAATCTCATTAAAAAAAACACGAATAAATTGCTTATTTTTTAAAACGTCTTGTATAATGTAATAAACATCCAATTTCAACAAGCTACTTAAACACAGAAGTACATAGATTTCTTATAAAGTATTTATTGATTCTTATAACCTTGCATACAAATTTTAAAATAATATGTTTTAATATGTTTTTCCTTTATACAAATTCACATTTTTACATAGTTTGGAGAATTCGTCCTCACCCCCCACCGATTTCAACCCCTAAATTCAATTGAAATAAGGATTCTGGTGTGTTTTATATATATCCAAACGTCTTGAATCCAACGGTATTTTTAATTATCTTCTACGATCAGTATAAAAGGATTAAAAAGAGGAGAGGCTTTGAAGTTTGAAGACAAAATAAACAGTTTTGAGTGTAAACACTTCATTAAATGCATTGGCAGTTTTCAAAAGCCTACTTTGAAATACATTTTTCGGAAGGGTAAGTTAAGTTGCTTGCCCACAAAATGTTTGGTTTGGTCTGTCGCTATATTGTCATTTTTTGGCTCCCTATAGGCTAATTAAACCGGGACCTATAGTTTGACATATATTCCTAACCACTAACATACACCCATGCCATCCAGTGGAATCCTTCTGTAAGGTTTAACAATAGTTAGATAGACGCCAGAGGTCGCCACTGTGACCAGTAACTGTTACATAACTGTATGAACTGGTAAGTACTAGCGTTATCGTGGAGACGACGAATAGAACGCTAGGAGCGTCTGAGTGATTAAGACGGTCAGAGACCGTATGCAATATGTTTACGGTTTTAAGTATTACATAGGATTGATACTGTGGAAGAGGCACAGGGTGCCATGTGTACAGGGCCGGATTTAGATGAAGAGAGGCCGTAGGCTATTCCCCTTATGAGGCCCTTTCACCTACCATTTTTAAGTTTATAAATTACATGGGAGATAATAAAATCTGAACTTTATTTATGCAAGGACAAACCAGAGCTTAAGGCACATTAGTAGTATAAGGCACGTCAATATTTGCCATAGCAATCAGTGAACGTATGAACTCTACTTTGGCACAATCTAGTATATACAAACGAACAGACCCAATGAGCCGAACGCGTTGATCTTAACCAATACATTCTTATGTTTGTTTATTAGTCATATGTGTAGAATTTCTCCTTAATTTTCGATTCAGTGTTTTAGGGTTTACGGTTTTTAGAATAGTATAATTCTAATTTTGCTAACAATTTGAAAGTAGGCCCCTGCATGTGTATGTATGTTAATATTGTAAATAAATTCATATAAAGAGATTGGAGTGTTTCCGTCCACCAGACCCCTACAACACAATACCTGACACAACTAGCCGCTAGCAGGCGATGGTACTTCCACGAATCTTTAATTAGATGTCTTTAAATGTTTCAATCATTGTTTGTGTACGGTGCTCGTGCGCGCGTAAATAAAGTTGTGTGTTCTTAAACGTGCGTCTCAACCTGACCACATCCAGATCCAGCTGCACACACAAACAAGTAATATCAAAAAAAAAAAATTTAAATCAATTCCTGCTTTTTTTTCACTCTATTGCAGAAAGTCCTTTATAAATAATTTTCATTCACTTTTTTAAGTTTATCGGGCGCCATCTATTGGTAGATATATGCAACTTCAATCTAAAAAAAAACTAAAATTAATGAATGAATTAATATTTGAAAACAATGTATTAACATCCAGTGTCAATGACTACAAGTTGAAAAAAAAAAATGTATTTGAACTCGAGCGGATGAATGAAAAGTATTTTATGAACGACTGAAAGCTTGAACAAGATATTATGTAGAGAAAATGTGAGCTAATAGGAGGAATTGAATGAATGACACAACTACTACAATATTGTATATAAATAAATATATTATGCATAAAGTTTGCATAAAGATATCCACTTTTGTTGTTTAAAGTTTGTTTGCATAAAGATATGCACTTTTAAAATTTTTAACTTTTTAAATACTTTTTTAATTTGTTTAAAGTTTGTTTGCATAAAGATATGCACTTTTGTTGTTTAAAGTTTGTTTGCATAAATATATGCACTACTCACAGGTTCTTAAAGGACAGTCTTCAGGCAGGAGACATCTACCGTCGGGGCTCCTGACGAAACCCTTGTCGCATTCGCATCCAATTCTGCACATGAAGTTGCAGACGACAGGTGGATTCTCGTAGTTGTCGCATGTCACGGGGCAGTCGGTGCCGCATGCGTTGTAGTGCTCGTTCTCTCCGCAGGTCTCTATCAATGTTGAAAATTAAATTTCGAAATAATCAATTTTTCTCTAAGCTGATATAAATTAATATTACTTCCTATTTTAATTATCAGAGAAATGTGATAAATTTTATATTTTTCTTCTTGAATTTTGAAGAAATTACAAAGAAATTTTTTTTAAAAAAATTGACGAAACTGAACATTTTTTACACTGAACACATTAGAAAAACATTTTTTACTAATAATGACATTTGAAACGTTAATTAATTAATTGTTATAATTATTTTCATAAAAAGTTATCATACAAGTTGATTTTATTAATATAACAAATCACACATCATTAACATTTTAACGAAATTTAAAATAGATGCTTCAATGAATAATTTTATACATTATAAAAATGTTCATTAAATTCTTTCGTAATTATTTTGTTAAAAAATAAATAAAAATTATTATCTTTTGAAATATTAATAAATTTTGAGTGTCTGACTCTCGACCCAGTGGCAACGTACTCCGCTGGTGAGCATTAGTGCTGAAGTTCAATCTGCTGACGGCTAGTTGTATTGCTAGTTATCCCACTTGGCAGTCCTCTAGACCAAGCCCAAGAATTCGTATGAACTCATAGTTGAAGGGAAAGGGGGGGGGCAGCTTTGATTTAGACGCTGTTTCAAACAACAAGGTTAACAGATTGCGTTTGGGATGTTCAGCATCTTGCCTTGTTGATCAGACTACCTGGTGAGAGTTTTCCGGGTTTACTGCCATACGATACATTTCCCGCTAAAATTTCTCCCGGAAGGCGCTGAATTCCTTGAACGACATGGAGCGAAGTCAGACAGTTTTAAGTTTGTTGAAAGGAAACTGTTAGAATTGTGAAAAAACATTTTTAATCTATTGGAAATATTAAAAAACTTAGTGAGCTTTTGGAGTTTAGAGACAAACACACGTACAGAAGAACCTGATTGTAGTGCCACCTACCTGGCCCAACTGTAAATCTAAACCCTCCAGGTACCCACTCAAACACACACAAAACATTTCATCAAAATCGGTCCAGCCATTTAGGAGAAGTTCAGTGACAAACACATGTACAGAAGAATTATATATATGAAGAATATGCTATATATGCATATTTCCACAACTACATGAGGGCAGTACAGATTTGTGTTTCCACAAGACGAACTCTCACCCCATTGGCCTTTGCATGTTCATAGTCACTTGAAAGAGGAGCTTCCGCAATACTGGATTGGTCTTGCAGATGGCAATGATTTACTGTTATTGACATCCAGAATTCCCAGATCTTAGTCCTTGTGATTTCTATTGATGGGGTCTCATTAAAGATCCAGTTTCTAAACCAACATTGCCGAAAACACCCAATGAATGCATTAAGAAATATTTGTCAGTGTAATACTGTAAAATGCATGGAAAGAATTTTACTACAGAATAGGTTGTTTGCCGTGTTACGCGAAAAAAAAAACTTGGACTGTTTTTTTTTTATATATTTATGTATCTCTCATTATATGGTCCCTAATTGTACCGAATTTTTAATTTAAATTTATTTATTTTTTAAAATTAAAATTTTCATTTTTTATCTCACTTTCATTTTATTTTAAGTATTTTTTTTTTATTTTTCAGAGTACCATTTTTAAAAATTTTTAAAAACACTATTTAATTACCTCTGTAAAATGCATGGAAAGAATTTTATTATAGAATAGAATGTTTGCCGTGTTACGCGAAAAAAAAAAACATTGGACTGGTTTTTTTAAATATATTACAACTAACTAACACTTAATAATTGAGATTAAGTGTATGAATTAAGATGAGGAGGATTAAGTGGCCTATCCCCATTTGTACTCTGAAATTGGAAAATATAAATTTACAAATTAGGTCATTCATATATGTTAATCCTGTAACACTTCATGATATAGAGGCATATCTTAATTGAAAAAAAAAAAAGAAAAAGGTAAAGATATAAAAATATTTTAGGCTAAGTATTTTAATAACTTTCAAATGTAAATGAGTTGAGGGGCTTTTTTGATTGTAGAATGCACGAACAAACCTGGTGCTCTGTTTGGGCAATTTTCTGGCAACACGCACATGCCATCATCATCCTTGACATACCCCGCGTCGCAGTGGCATCCTGGAACGCACATCATGACGCAAACCCTCGACGGATTCTTGTAGTTGTCACACGTCAGGGGGCAAGCTGTCCCGCAAGATTCATAATGCTGATTGATGGGGCAACCTTAAAAATAACAAAACAAATAAGTACATACATGTGTATATATTGCATATATATATATATATACACTAGACGGACAGGTAGACGTAGTCCTGGCCTGAAAATAAAAAATAAAAAATTCTGGAATCTGATCGCAGTGCCACATCACGGTCCAATTATGAATCTGAACAGGCCAGGGACCCACTCAAACACACACAAAAAATTTCATCAAAATCGGTCCAGCCGTTTAGGAGGAATTCAATGGCAAACACATACAGGAGTATCATATTATAAAGATATATGTGTATGTGTGTGTGTAAATAGTGTAACAACCAGGAAACTGCTGAAAAATGTAATCTAAAGTAAAGTGGAAATTGCAGATAAATGGAAAGTCACAAATATTTTTGTATTAATTTATACATTATTATGTCATTTATTAATTATGTAGAGTCAATTATTTCGTACATTTTATTAATTATTTTACTTATAATTCTATTCCTTATTTACGATTGTTGAATATTTGATTAATTATTAAATAGAGTTTAAAGAATTTATATGGTTGGGTGACCAAAATCCGAGAGAGCGAAAAGCAGTACGTCCGAAAGGGGAGGTAGTTACATGGCTTCTGTCGGTCGCAGGTAATGGAATTAAAAACAAATTATTTAAAGTGGTTTGGTAGATAAATATGTAGAAAATAAACAAAAGCTAAATTCTTAATTTTGAACTATATTCTTTTGTAATCCATAAACAGAAATGCTATGTCAGCGATTATCTACAGGAAATGAAAGAGGTGTTTGTTAAGAGCTGAATCTGATTTCTATGATCTCCATTCCTCTTTCAATAAAATTATGTGTGCTGGATAAATAAAAGATCATATCTTTTGAAGCCGAGAAATCTACCACTACCCTGCGAACATCCTGAAAATTTCGAAATCTTTTCCTTTTAAGAAATGTTTGCATAAAGAGGAACAACTGATGGTTAAATGGTGACAGGTCAGGTGAGAATGATGGTGTGATAAAACTTCATAACCAAGAGCCTGGAGCTTCTCTTTCATCCTTAAAGCCTCGTGAGGCATGGCACTGTCGTGTTGTAAGACAACACCTTTTCGGTTATTCTGTATTGGATGAAGTTCATATATTTTTTTATCAGGTCTATATAATCATCACAATATAGATTTGATGTGTCATCACAGTTTGATGTGACATTAGGATTGATTTGCAACACGTCCCAGTGGATAGGATGTCGACAATTCCATCCTCCCAAATGCAAAGCATTATCTTTTTTTTTTTTGGGGGGGGGGCGGAGTTTAAATTGGCCTTCGCAGGGATAGGATAGTCTCATATTATTGTCGTTGGAAATTTAATTTGCCCTGTTCGATTAATTCCAGAGGGACTCCAACGATATTATTTGTAGAAAAAGTAAGCTTTTGTAAGTGGTTTTTAATTGTTACGTTGCTGACACTTAATATATTCCCAATCTTCCTCGTAGTCAGTATTTGTTCATTACCTACTAAAGCCGTTGTAAGAACGCTGTCCTTAAGAATTAAGCCCTTAATAACGTTGTCATAAAGCACTTTTGGTCTTCATGGCGAGGTACATCTTGAAGCTTCATGTCACCCGACATGAATTTTTCAAACCATCGTACGGCTTTTAATTTCCGAAGATCCAAAGGCGAAACACACAATTTTACTTCCTTCCGTCGCGTTATGACCATGTTGGAACCCATAAAGCACAGAATTCATAAAATTAAATTTTTCTTGAACCATTATATACCCTTATTTCTCAAATTTAATGATTAAAAAAACCTGTAATATCAAAAATCGACGCATAAAAAGAACTTCATTAACAGATTAGGTTTCAATTAAAAAAACTTCTCTTAATTATACAAAGGATGACGAAACAAAGAATATTTCAATTGGAACAACAGATAAACGACATAATTTGCTTACCAACCTTATATATATAAATATATATATATGTACATATACATTTCTTACTTATAATTACTCTTCCGGTGAAATGCCATGAAATTATCCTTGTTTAAAAAGTAAGCCACTAGTTGAAAATGTTTCGAGCCATTGTAACAGATATTCGACATCAGTTTAATTTTGAAAAACAAATTTTTGGAGTGAATTTAGCAGTATTAGTTGTTTTACTATTTTTCCTTGTTTTTCATGAGAAGATAAAGTAATGTTTCAAATATGCTTGAAAACTTGAAACTACTTTAGTTGGAACCCATAAAACATAGAGCTCCTAAAATAAAATTTTTCTTTAATCATCATATACCCATATTTCTCAAAATTTAATGTTTAAAATACCCTGCAATATCAAAAATAGAAACATGAAAAGAACTTCGATTAAAAAACTACATTTCAATTAATACAAAACTTATCTAAATTATACAAAGAACGACGCAACATAGAATATTTCAATTGGTGCAAAAGAAAAAACGACATAACTTTCTTACCAACCTAATATATAAACATATTTATATCTTACTTATAATTACTCTTTGGGTTGACTACCATGAAAATTTCCTTGTTTAAAAAGTAAGCCGCTAGTTGAAAATATTTGGAACCTTTGCAACGGCTGACACCAGTTGAATTTTGAAGCATGGTATTTCTTTTTCGTTGGAGTGAATTTGGCAGTATCAGTCGTTTTACTATTTTTCCTTCAAGTTTTCGAAGAGAAGATAAAAATAATGTTTTGAAACTCTTCAAATGAGCATTGACTTCAATACCAATATTTCTTAGAATTTATTCAGAGGGAAGTCAAATTTCTAAAATATAATAATGTAGATTCAATGTAATATATTTTTGTGAAATAATTTTGCAAAACGCTTTTCTCATTTTTTTTTTTTTTTTTGCATGCATGCATGCATGCCATGCAATAAAAATTCAAAGCTTACTTTACGAAAAGAATAATAAAAGTTTAAATTTACCTCCAAGAGCAAAAGCTCCGGCCGCAAGAGAAAACAACACTAAAAGCTTCATGATGCGATTTATCTACAAGAAAAAATCTGGGCGAAAGTGGCACAATGCACTTTTATACATGCGAAATACCAGTCTGTTTTCCGTCCCACGGATTACGATGAACTCTAATCTTTTTTGCGCTAGGGAACCGGCATGTGTTCGAGTGTATCAGTACAAAGTAGATTTGACACTAAACAAACACTTCAATTGAATACTTTTTTTACCCCTTTTTCATTTAAAATAAGATTAAATAGCAATAATAAAAAGAAAAGGCTTAAGGTTACTTAATAAGTAATATCCTGTATTATTCTAATATATATATTTATTAAAGTTATATCAATATTAAATTTATTACTTCATTAGACATTAAACCAACAAGAATTTGTGTGCCATCTGACACAATTTGACAGCAATGAATTTTTTAAAGCATCTTAGTATTAGACTCGACTATATACCGTCATATATATATATGTATATACAGATGTAAGAAAGATATTATAAGAAAGAGAGATTTCTTTGCAAATACTCTTGCTAATTATCAAAGCTTTTTTGTTGACTTATGCATGTATTTGCACTGAAATGTGTTACAAAGGCGAAGGTGAAGTTTGACGAGTTTCTAAGAGAACGATATCTCTTATTTCATAATTAAGAATAAAATAAAAATTTATTCCAAAAGGTTATAGCATATACGGATAACAAAAATTAATAATTGAGAATGAGTACCTTACTCAGGAAAATAAAGGATAAACTTTCAATGAAAAATAAAAGAGACAATAAGATTTAGTAAGGAATATAACAATTATACATAAAGAAAATTTAAGACAGAAATTAATATACATGGTGGAAAAATGATCCTTACACATTGCAGAAACTAAATTGTCAGGGGTGGATCCGAAGGGGTAGAAAAGGAAAGGGAGTCCCGTGGAACTGGAGATAAGGCCCTAGGCGTGGCTTCGCTTTTCAGTCGCAGGAAAGTAAACAACAGGAGCTATACCATGTACTTGATATAGTACTTAGAAACTTGAGGGAATGTAGAGACTGGGTTGTCCGGTGTTAAGAGGTCAGCAAACTGTAAGAATAAATTAGAGATTAGTTGAATATTAGTGCACCGTAATGCTCCAATATGATGCGTGATTTTTCATCTGGACATTCTGTAGTTTGGAGTTCTGGGACTGCTGGTCGGAATGCTTTCAGTAGAGCGGGCCCATTTATTCCGACTTGGTGAATTAATAAGAGGATTTCCGTTATAAGCTGCCGTTGAAGCTGGTTTTGCTTATTGGAATGCTTTGTTGTTGATATGGTTAGCTTGAGATAATGTTCGCGTAAGTGGTTCTATTGTTGGTAGCTGGGACTGTGGGGGGATGAGATGTTTGAAGTTGAGGAAAGATTTCGGAGTTTTAATTGGAGCTTTCTCGATGACATCGGGTTTTCTTTTGAATTGATGATGTCTTTTCCTTGGGAAGCGGGGACCTCCTCGCCAGTAAGTGACGTGGGATCCTTTGCAGTTCACGCATTTTTTGATGATTCCTTTGACTGGGTACATTCGGTGGTGTTGTGCTCTGCTGCACAGTGGGCACATCTGTGTTTTAAAGGGCATGCTTTACTGCAATGGTGAAACTGCAACAGTTTCTGCATGGGATGAGGGGGGGGGGGGGTGTATTTGGACCACGAAATCTTTCTGTAGAAGCTTCAGTTCTTAGGAGAGAGTTGAATTTGAGAATTTCTTCTGCATCAGTCCATTCGCCCTTCAGTTCCTCTTTTTCTCTCTTTTATTAACTGACGTGCAGCATTAGTTTATTGAAAGGGTTGTGGTTTTGAAATTACATATATCAAGCTGATCCAATAGCAGACTCAAAAATAATCTTGGCAATGCATAATTTATTTTAAATTACTAAAATACAGGCCACAATTTTCACAGGTATAGGGCGGTTTCAATTTTTAAGTTACTCATCAAGCAGGTTGATTAAAAGAATTATAACCAGCAAAACTATTTTATGTTATAACTTGTAATTGTTAAAAAAATCTGATTTCTTACAATTTAATAATTACATGTAAACTACTGTTGTTTATCATTGACAATAAATTTTTCTGATATCGTCTCAGTAAAATTTTGTCATTGAAGTTCGTTTTTAAGACAATACTTAGCAATTAATTAATGGTGTGCAAAGTGAAATAAGTTAGATAGGAATTCTAGCCTGAATTTTTAAGATACATTTATGTAAAAATTGGTGGAACTTATAGTTCCTTAAAGGACAATCACCAGGTCATTTGGCATAGCCTTTTTTGCATTCACATCATAATTTGCACATCTGATTGTAAGCTCTAGATTGTTTTAGTTGTAGTTGTCACAAGTTAAAGGGCAATCAGTGCCACATCTACCGAGATGTTCATTGTTCCCACAAATAAATTCTGCAAAGAGGGTATATTTGAATGTTATAATTTACTATGAATATTTTTTTATTTTCTAATTTTGGTTACAAACGTTTTTTTAATTGTTTTTAGTATTTTTATAATTATTGAAAATAAATGTAAGCGTCATTTGCTTTGATATAATTAAAAATCGTTACGTCATTTAATATTTTTTAATTATAAAATTAAAATCTATTGGTTATTAGACAAATATAAAATGATTGTTAATAGCTATATATAATTCATTTATTTTTTTGTAACAAAATTAAAAAAAAAAATGTTTAATTTAATCACTTGAATTATTTATCTCACTGTAGAGAAGAGAAAAGCTATCCGCTTAATTAAAATTATAAGAATATTCTTTTGTTAACAATGACATTTACTTTACAAATCATCGAGAAATCTTAATAATTCTTTTGTCACTTTTTATATTTTTTTTAACTAAAAAAATATGTTGGTATTTTAATTTAGACGATGTCAAAAATTTCAAATGTTCTACAAAATTAATATAAATATTTTGAAAGAATGATCGCAAATATTTTGAAAATATAATTACAAATATTCAAGCAGAACGGTAACAAATATTCTAAAAGAATAATAAAAATATTCTGACAGAATGATCACAAACATGTTGAAAATATGATTACAAATATCGTAGCAGAATGAGGACGAGTATTCGGAAAGAATCCTCACAAATATTTTGAAAGAATGATCGCAAATATTCTATTTTGCGAAAGATAAATAATGTTTCATATATATATTCAAATGAAAAATTTCATTTTTACTCAATTTTTACTAATTACACATGAATAACTTATTAAACAATATTTACGCCAATTAAGAGAAAACAAAGAATTCAAAAACGTTTTGGAATCAATGAAACTTGAAAACCAAATAAATTTTAACTATGATAAAGGACCATAAAATTTTATAAACACATCAAATTTAAAGATCGTACTGAATTTTAAATATTTTTTTAAACATTATTTAAAACAAAAGTTTCTTATTACTTCAGCATACAAACCAGATCTTCTGCTTGGACAAACCTCAGACAAAACACAACTGATCCGCAACCTTGACATACCCTACATCACAATGGTATCCAGAAAATTACACCAGGAAGCATATCTTCCGAGGGTTCTTGAAGTTGTCACATGTAGATAAAGTCAAGAGGGTAGATGATGACTTGCACGGCACTCTGCAGAAATATTAAGAAAAGAGAACAATATAAAAAATATTATTGTATCAATATAAATGCTTGTCAATGTTTGTTAAAGCTAATAAGTTTCTTTAAGAAAAAGTAGAAGTGAAGATTTTAGTATTGATGTAATAAATTGATTCAAATATTTATCTATGTTAATGAAGTTAAACTATATAACATATTCAATGAAAATAAAAATATAAAAAAGATTCTTTTTTTGTTATTTCAATTATTTATAAATTATGATCTTTTTTGATATTCTGTTTTGAAAAATTTGCATTATTATATATGAATTTGATTAAAATTGCTGATAATATTAATTAACTTTGTCATGAATTAGTGTTAGGAAATTAATTAATATTAAAATTAAATTCATGCTTTATTACGATTTGAATATCAAAATATACTATCGATAAAAAAGATTCATCATATGAATTCTTCAAAATACAAATCATTAGATTATTTGTATAGAGCATTATTAAATTATATTTCAATCAAAATTGCTGATAATGATAATGATAATTTCTACGAGAAGGAAAGTTTCATATTCATGAAAATAAAATGATTTAGTGTTAAGAAAATTAAACTTTTCTTTTTAGTACGCGTGAATATTAAAATATATATTAAAGGGATTCTTCATAAGCATTCCTCAAAATATAGATAAACTGCTTTTTTTTGTACTGAGTAATATTAAATGCGAAGAAAATCAAAAGAATAATATATAAGAATGCATAAGAATATCCAAATATAATTTGATTTATGTAATTAATATATTTTAATAATGTTTTCATTTTGATCTATATTTTGACATAAGAATTTCAAAATATAGTTCAAAATGATTCATCATATGAATTCTTCAAAATATAAAACATTAGATTCGTTATACTGAGTATTATTAAATCATATTCCAAACAAAATTGCTGATAAGAATAATGATAATTTCAATGAGAACAAAATTTCGATATTCATGAAAATAAAAGGAATTAGTGTAAAGAAAATTAAACTTTTCTTTTTAGTATGTATTCAATATTAAAATATATAACAAATGGATTCTTCATAAGCATTCCTCAAAATATAGATAAACGGATTTTTTGTACTGAATAATATTAAATGTGTATTTAATCAAATTTGCCCATAATGGTAATTAATTTTGTCAATGAAATTTTAGTATTAAGGAAAAAAAATTGATTTAGTATTAAGGAAATTAAACTAATACTTTTAATAAGAACTGAATATTAAAATATAGATAAAATGGATGGCTCCTATCTTTGAAAATATTGAAATTTGTTAAAGTAGATGACTCATGTAGTGCGTTTATGAAAAGCGTTCTTCTTTCATGTAGTGCAAATGCGTTCCACTATGTATAAATTGGACATCTAATAAATTTGTTGTTTTAGTCATAATAGAATAATTAATAACCAAAATCAATCAAAATTCAGTTTTAAAATTTATTTCGATCTGCAAAAGCATCAACTACAAGAGAAAATAGCACTGAGACTTTCATCGAGACTTTTTTTTTTTTTTTTTTTTTTTGAGAACTAATGGACTGATTTATCTTAATAACACTGTTATACATTTTAATATCTATTATTATTTTTTTTTTCTGGGTTTTTGATAAATTTTGATAAGATTTAATCAGTTTTAGGAAACTGGCATGTGTTAAGATATTTTCAACACTACGTTCTTTAAAAGAAATTCTGTAATCTAAAGGATTATTATGTTTCATAAAATTATATAACAATTAAAAAATGCTTCACTTATAAAAAGGTTAATTAAGCCTCAATTTATGCTTTTTAAATTAAATAGTTTTTGGATGAATTGAATTTTTTTTTTGTTGTTGTTATTTTTTGCCCGAAACCAATAAAATTGCTTAATCTGGATAAATTTGATAAATCCTTTTAGATAAAAACATAAATAAAATTCTAAGGCTTCAGGTAATGTGTTTGTTTTAGAGAATAAATCCTTCATTTATGAGTGTATGTTTTAAATTTTACATTGCAATATTTTTTTTTCTTTAGAGAAAAATGTATGTATTTTGCACTTTAAATTATAATTTCCTCCTTCAGTATAAATTATCCAATTTTGAATTATACCGTTGCTTTTGCAAATTATATTTGCTTTAGTGCAAATTTATGAGTAATATTACCAATTTTCAAAAAATTATATTCATAATTTATCAATAAATGCAGTTTAAAATGTTTCATTTGTTTTTATTTGTGTTTTTTTTAACTAATGCTCAAATAATTTTATATCGTCATATTTTTTTATTTTGTTTTCTCATACTACTTGAAAAATTTGAAATAATAATTTAAATTTGATTTTTAACTTTAAAAAAAAAAAAAAAAAGGTAAAGGAATTTATTCTTAAAAGTCAAAATTACGAGAAATGTTTCCCAACCCCTTTCATCGAACATCGAATAAACACTGGCGATGTTCTCCCAGTTTCTGAATCACAGTTTAGAATGTTTCCAACTAAAAAATTATAGTTTAAAAAAACTAAAAAAATACGCTTTTAGAGTTAATCAAACTAAAAAGTAAAAAATAATTGTTAACATAAAAATAAAATTAATGTCACTGTTCTAAAAGGTTGGGGCGCTCGATATCAATCGTTATAATTTTTCACTAGTTTCATTCCGAAATGCAGAGTTAGTTTAAAAATGTCATACAAAGCACCCCACGCTTTTAGAACAGTTTTGTTCTTATGTTAACAATTATTTTTTACTTTTTATTTTGATTAACACGAAACGCGTGTTTTTTAGTTATTTTAAACTATTAATTTATTTTTTTTCGTTTTAGTTTGATTAACTCTAACAGCGTGTTTTTAAACTATAATATTTAATGAGGTCCCGGTACGGTGGACTGGAACCGTAGTTCTTACAATAATTTAATTCTGAGTAAAACAAAGGCGAAATGCGAATAGGTCAAGCCAGCCAGGATTCGAACATGGGATCTCCTGATCCGTAGTCAGGAGCGTTATCCGTTGTGCCACTGTCCCACGTAGGTTTGAATGTCTTAGGTACTTTCATTCTACATGGGTTAAATTACTCTTAATAAGTTAAAATAACATCCCTAATCCTGGCTATCCTAATCCTGATGAGATAATAAACTTATCAAATATTTTAGTGTCGTTGGTCCTTGATAAATCTGCAACGTTTAAATGAAATCTGATCGCTTAAAGTAGGGCAAAATCGAGCCCAAAGAATCAGTTACAAACAAACATACAGTTGAAACTAATAATAGCGTATTAAAAAGAAACCTTAAAGCGAGAAATTAAACAGACTTCTTCGGCATCACCAATAAGAACACTTAGAAATTTTGGTCCTCCTCCTACATAAACTAGACTGCATAGTCCTTCTCCATAAACACAACCAACTGTTTATACCGATTCCACCCTGCGGCGGCATAGATCATTTGGCGCCAGATTGTAGTATGCAGGTACTGGTGACCTCCACGTCAAGTGTCAGATTGTAATGGGTTGAGATACTTGAAACATAGGTTTTAGAATTCACAGTTTTAGTTACACACGCACCAGCACCACACACATACAATTAGCCACAATATTTAACACAAAATTTGGTACTTACGTATTAACGGTACCTTGGCGACAGACTTGGCTGTTTTTAAGTGTCGCCAATCTAACAGCTACAGAGTTGCCGGTTTTTGGCGGTTTTTAAGTGGCGCCAATATAACAGCTGCAGATTTGCTGAGTTTTGACGCCATTTTGTAGTGCTACGAAAATGCATATTTGGGATTTGCCAGAAACAGAACAAGATACAATTTTATTTTTTCAGGAGCGAAATATTTTACCAAAACAACGAAAATGTTCCAATTCCCATGACATGCAACTTTATTTTGGTGAACATAAGTTTTGGAAATGCAATTTCAGTCAGTGTACTTATCGTGTGAGACTTAGAAAAGACAACTGGTTTGAGGAAAGCAGAATTCCATTTCGTACAGCTTTGAGATTCATATACTGCTGGTGCGAGGAGTTGATGTCGATTAAATTTTGTGAAAAGCAACTTGATTTATCGGATAAAACTGTTATAGATTGGAACAATTGCATGCTTGAATTATGTGTCTTGGATATGGAGAATAAACCAAAAAAGAAGGTAGGTGGACCAGATTGCATTGTGAAAATTGATGAAAGTTTGTTTACTAAACGTAAAAATAATTGTGGTCGAGTATTACCCCAACAGTGGGTGTTTGGTGGTATATGTAAGGAAACAAGAGATTCGTTTGTTGTCACTGTTCCTAATAGAAATGGCTCTACCCTTCTTGATAAAATTATTTAAAACATTGCAGATGGCAGCACAATTTATTCTGACAGTTGGAAAGGTTACCAAACCAATAGAATAGAAATAGAAGGCTTCCTGCATGTTTTATATATTTTATTATTTGGAATAAAAATATTTTGAAAGCGTTTTGATTTTAAATGAAGTGTTTCATATATGTTTTATTATTTGGAACAAAAATATTAAGTGTAGATTGGCGCCACTTAAAAACCGCCAAATCTGTAGCTGCGGTTGGCGCGTGTGCTCTTTATTGGCGCAATTATCGTCAAGGTACCGTTAATACGTAAGTACCCAAAATTTAAAATAAAAGAAATATAATTAAAACTTCGTGAAAGAACTCAACTTTGAGCCGGATTTCTAGGCTAAGACACAGGGCTGCGCGAAATATATGTTCTCTTCGGTGAGAGTCTGTAAGCCAACTGACCATTTCTACTGAACGTCACAGGTGGTCGCTCTTGCTAGCGTGTCAGAAGAAGCGTGGTTGCATGCTTTAGTATATAATGTAAATCGTGATAGTATAGTGATGCTTTGATGAATTATTGCTACTACAAATGCATGCGAGTGATAAATGTAGTTAAATATTGTAAAAAAAGTTGAATTTATAATTGAAAAAAACCCCGCCTAATTTGATAGAATCTCTTTTAAATGTAGTAAGTAAAAATATTTGATCATTTTACACATTTTAAAAATTAAATACGAATTTATCAAGAACGAATTCAGAAAATGAAACGCTAATCATTATACATTAATAAAAAGTTTAAGGCTTAAATAAAGTGAAAAATAAAATTAAAGAGCGTTAGAATAGCAAGTATGGCAAGATTTTAAAATCTAAAATGGGTATAAAAATCTTATTTTTCAACATTTATTCTGACAGCCGGAAGTGCATACTTTAATTTTACAGGATAAGGAATTGTATTTCATACCATTAGTTCCGCTGTTGGGAAGATGGAGCCTTTTGGAAATTTATAAATAATGCATGCTATAGTTGGAATTAAAGAAATAGAATTTGTAGTATAAGCTCATTATATGTTTTCAATAGGAATAGATGTTAATTCAGCTGGATTAAAATCATTAAATCTTCTTTTATAGAGATGTATAAAATATAGAGATGTATAGAGATGTATAATTTATAGAGATGTATAATATCTTAAAATAAATTAAAATTAAATGAGGCAAAAAATTTGTAATGTATAAGTCATATTTTGTAATTCTCACTTATTATTTTTTTTCATTTTGGATTTATTTGGTCTTCATATGAACAAATTTGAATATTTTGAATGAATATTTCCATGAATGAATATTCATATGAATATTTTGTAATTTTCACTTTTTTTTTTCATTTTGGATTTGTTTAGATATTTTTGGATTTATTTGGTCTTCATATGAACAAATTGAAAAAATAGACAATGATGAACAAATTCGTGTGAATATTCATATGAATATTTTGTAACTTTCACTTATCTTTTTTTTTTTCATTTTGGATTTGTTTGGATTTATTTGATCTTCATATGAATAAATGTGAATATTTTGAATAAATATTTCTATGAATGAATAATCATATGAATATTTTATAATTTTCACTTATCTCTTTTTTTTACATTTGCGTTTGTAATAAATTTTTGAAATTGTAAAGACACTTTATAAATATCCTGTATATTTAGAAAGCTCTCACAGAAGTCAAAATGATTTAATTGATCTTGTTATGAACAAATTTGAATATTTTGAATGAATATTTCTATGAATGAATATCCATATGAATATTTTGTAATTTTCACTTTTTTTATTTTTTTTATTTATTTGGTCTTTATATGAACAAATTTGAATATTTTGAATGAATATTCATATGAATATTTTGTAATTTTCACTTACTTTTTTTTCATTGTGTTTGTAATAAATTTTTGAAATAGTAAAGACATTTTATAAACATCCTGTCTATATTTAGGAAGCTTTCACAGAAGTCATTTGGTCTTCATATGTGCGTCTCTACAAAGTGAAACATCAGCAAAATGCATTTACAGTTCTTTAAACTCCTTTTAACTGAATTCTTTTCTATAACAATTTCGGGCAGGGCGATTAAAAGTTTGATCTATCAAACAATCTCCCAGATTTATAGCCCATTCAATTACAAGAAAATGTCAAAGGCTCCATTCCTCGTGTCATTAAACCGCTGGCTGAAAAAGTAAATAAATTTTTCTTTGCACTGCAAACAAAACATGATAAGAATTTATTAAAATTATTTTACTTTACGAATAATAAATATAAATGTAAGAAATTCTATTAGCAACAAAATTTTTACTGAATTCGCGTATTTTTGTTGTGTTTACATAAAAATCCCTGTTTATACAATTCCCAATACGCAATTAGACATAAAAGTGGTTATCATACTAGTCTGCACTAAAACAGAAATTTAAAAGCGTCAATAATATTTAAAGATGTTGATAATACTAACATCTGAGAATTTTGTGCTCTTATCTCTTTCTAAGCAACATGGAAACTGCCAGTTCTATAAAATTTACAACTTTTCACTGGTAGATAAGGACATGAAGCTACTTATGATTTATAGATTTTCGCCAATTGAAGTAATTATTTTTTCCAAAGAACAATAAATCAAATTTTCTTTTTTTGCTATATGTCAAATGACCTTATAACTGCACGCATCCACTAAACGTGACAGAACAAACTATTTTCATCTAGACTGCAAACATGAAGGCAACTCTTATGCTCTGTTGTGTGGCTGTGGCCATTAGCTTTGTCATTGCTGACAATTATTCAATTGATGAAAGCTTCTTCGATAAAGTTGGGTTAAGTAAGTATGTTTTAAAATTTAAATAATCTTTAGATTTACAGTAAAGGGAGCATGCCTGATGTACTAAATACCGCCACAGAGCCCTTAGTAAAGAAGCACAGAAATTTAGAAATCTAAATTAAGCAAGGTAGACAAAAAATTCCAATTAGAGAATTGTAGACCATCATCGAATCGATTACAATGAAAGTTAAAAAATGCTTTAAGAGAACTGGATAATTGTTGTTCGGCCATTCACTAATTTCATTGTTTTTATTTTAAACAATGTTTTCTTTCAAAATGGAAGAACTATACAAATTAGCTAAGGCGAGCTTTAGAATATGTAAATTAGCTTTATACAAATTATGCTAAGGTGCCTATTATATCTTGTTGTTGACGAGAAATTTATTTTATTATATTATATGAAAATGGATTTGTGTCAGTGTGTGCGTTCCAGTACAATTTAAAATTTGAATACTTAAAAATCCAATTTTTTTTCTATGAATTTTTTATTATTTAATCTAAAATAACTAAATAATTACAAAAAAATTTATGATTATTTATTTTCTAATTAAATAAAAACCGTATTTTCCCACGTAAAATTGCGCTTTTAAAAATTCTACAGATTTTGTTCTGAGAATAAGAAGAATAAGACTTCTCGGAATAACTTAACATCCCATTCTACTTCATTTTTTTATTAGTATGACGGTACATTAACGGCCAATCTTACCGAAACCTTTAAAAGGAAATGGTACGTAGCTGATACGAACAGCTGCCTCTCCGAGATTCATATAATGTGTGGTTCCAACTATTCCTGATGGACTCTACTTATAAAAAGTAGATGCTCTTTTTTATATAGCTAATAAATTCCACCAACAGATCATCTTATATGGTGGTCATGTAATGTGGCCACTCTTTTCATCAGGCATGGTTTTTACATCCGGGGTAAGAAACAGATCTATGCGACTGAAACAACCTCCTTGGGTGATGGGAAACGGTATATTATCCTTATATGACGTAGAGTTACTCCAGCTATGCTGCAGCTCGTCTACGACTCAGTTTCATGACGATCTACGACTCAATACTACGCATCTACGAATCAATTTTGCATTGCCACCAATGGGGAACATTGTGAATAGTATCTCCAGAGGACTTTTCCACGTTTCCGCTGTATGCTTGTCTGCAACTTGTACATACAATTCAACAGGCTTATAAAATGCATTTGCATACTTCGATTCATGACGGCTTGACGGCGATTCGTTAATGGTTTAGCTTCATTTCGGAATTAGATTTCCAAACTACGTCATTCGCCATCGCGGGAGCTGTGATTGCATTCAGTGTATCAGGGATGTCCCCTTGCACTGTAGCACTAGATACACCCATCATTTATGATAGGGGAAACTATCTACATACCCAATTAAAAGAGGAGTTTTACTCTGATCTCGAATTATTTTCACAACCGACCCCTCAATGAAGAACACAAAATCCCAAATTTTGGCATTAAATATGTTCGATAGCTCATTCACACACACAAATACAAACTCTGAGTGGACTATAACAATTTGTTTTCGTTATTTCGGCAGCCATCACACTCGAGGATGGACTAGCCACACTCCCGGTCTTGCATTCTTTCCCCCGTCATCTCACCCCTACCAGACACCCCAGACAGGATGTTTACATTATAGGGCAAACTTTTTTGGTTTGGGGTTAATATTTTTTAAAAAAAAAAAAAAATGCTTGGTGGGGCAAGATAACTTTTTTTTATAATTTTAAAAATATACAAGTATTACAATTTAAAAATGTTAATGAGAGGAATGAAATTGCGATTTCATTTTTAAAAGTTCCTTATATTGAGGTTCGAAGTGAGATGTACTGATTCTAAGGAACGAGGCTAAATGTACATAGCTTATTCTACTTCTGAAATGATTCTTTCTATTCTAAGTCTCATAGTTGAAAACACTTGTTCACATATGTAAGATGAAGCAAACATAGTACCGATTTTCTGGTCGTGTTAGATATTAAATTTGGGAAACTGGGCTTTCGATAATGATTTGTAGAACTCTAACTTTGCCATATTTAGAAACAACTGCTTGAGATGATTGTTAGATTGCAACTCAATTAATTCAGCCTGCAAATCTGACCTCACTGCTTTACAATTTACGTTGAAAGGCATGGCAAAAATATCCAATTCTGTTTGTCTGTGCTTGCTATTTCCGTCGATTTAGGTTTTGCAGAATAAAAATAGAAAAAGTAAAAAGATCATCAGTCCTTTGAAAAAAAGGAAGAAAAAATATTTCTTCAAAGTAGAAAAGGAGATGGATATATAATATATAAATATATATTTCTTTTTATTTGTTCGTAGTTTGCTCATCCCTGTTATAGGGTGTTGACTTCCCCCAGACACGGGGACCTGGGTTTCGAGGCAACAAAATAAATGGGTCAAATTTTGGCACAGACAAGTGAAACTTTTGTGTTACATTTGTTAAGATCATCATAATTTTTTTTAAATATAACTATAGAGAGCGGGGGCCTTATTGCCTATTTATTTATAGAGCCTTATTTGAAACATTTTTGTAACGAGAAGTTTGTGTCTACGACCAACAACAGGGTCTTGATATGTTTTATATGCAATTATATGAATAAATGTAATAAACCAAATTGACGTAACAATGTTAATTTTTCCCACCATTATTTATACACAGAATTCTTGTATATATAACATTTGAATTCATTAGAGAAAGAATTGACAATTTAAAAAAAAAAAATAGATTAGTTTAGATAGATAATTAATTTAGAAAAGAAATTCATTTATATAAATATTTTTATAATATTGCCATTTTTTTCTAAATTATGATTTTTAGCACTATATGCAATTACATTATAATTGTAAGTTTTTGCTTGATATTCATATATAAAATCATATGTATCAATTTGCGTTTAAATCGCAATCTATTTTCATTACTTAATTAGACCGAGAATGCTATGGCAATCAAACGTTCAAAAGTTATTCCTTGTGCGATAAGAGATGTGACCAACCAGAATCCCCTGAAGATTGTCCCGATGTGACATACGTTGGCTGCGGTTGCAAACCTGGATACTTAGCATTGGACAAAACATACAGAAAGTGTGTCGCCAAACACGAGTGTCCTAAGTAACTCAGTAAGTAAGTATTAAAAAAAATGTTTTGGTTTATAATTTTTTTTTATTTCATTATACGATTTTCCATGATCGTTCATTGTTCAATTCACAGAATGGTTATGAGGGACAAATTGAAATTTCATAACATGAGTTTAGTTGTTTTTATTATACATTCTCCAAAATTTTTTTTATTATTGATGTGCTCTTTTCGCTTTGCAAAGACATTAAACTGTCTTACAACTCCTTCCAAGTTGATAAATTAATCATCATCATTGGCGCATCAGCCCCATAGTAGGCCAAGGCCGTCTGCCTACTGGCAAACTTTGAGACAAGAGATGTTTTTCTTTTTACGGGATAGGGTTGTCAGTCTACGCCCAACACTCTACAGACATATTAGACCGGTACCTGCCGTTTAAAGGGGATTTCGAACCACTGCAAGCATCTATGGCACCGCCGGTACTCGAATCCTAAATCTGTGGCACCGAGGGTCAGAGCGCTAGTCACACGGCCGTCAGGTCACCGATAAGTTATTAGTAATGATAATATTTCCGGATTACGAATTTGAAACATTACTCTCCAGTGTATGAAATGTTACTATAAAAGGAAATATATCGTTTTATTTTTTTTAATTAATTTTATTCAACCAATAAGATTTGAAAAGTTGGAATGTAATGATTTGTAATATAATCTCGATTATATCCTCAATAATTTTCTTCCGTAATGCCTGGAATTCTTCACTCGATTCCGCACACTCCCTTTTCTCTTTTTTCCCTCTCCCATTATGGATTCCAATGTTTAATGGGTGAAAAAAACCGTGCAAAGTCCGAAATCTGACGTCAACCCGTCCTTGAAATGAAGATCTTTCAATCTTGAAAAATATCAATTTATCAATCGTGGTTATACTACTGTGCCCAAAAAGTAAGACAAATTATTTTTTTTTCAAAAAGTTTTTATTTATTCTTCCAAATTTATTTCGTTGCCTTCAAAGTAATCCCCTACCGACACAATGCACGTATGCCAACTCTTTTTTCCAATCCTCAATGCATGTTGAAAAGTCATCGGCAGGGATGACCTTCAAAGCGCGCGCCGATTCACGTTGAATCTCTTCAATTGACTCAAAACGGTGCCCCCGGAGTGGTCTCACGGTGTGAAGTCTGTGGTTGTGGAATGATATGGGTTTAATTTTTGGCGAAAAAGTCACGAAGAATCAATGCAGTGTGAGCTGGCGCATTCAGTATTTTCGGTACCAATCGAGATTTGATGCGTTTGAGGCCCAGAATGAAAAATGACCGATCCTTTTGAAATTCCAACATCATCAGCAAGGTCTCTAATTGTAAATCGACGGTTTGCAAAAACCAATTCTTTAATTTTTTGGACGTGAGGCTCGTCGGTTGAGGTGGAGGGTCGACCCGTGGGCTCTTTGTATTCTACGCGTTCTCTGTCTTCTTTGAACTGTTTTTACCACTTCTAAACATTTCTTTCCGATATAGGAATGCTCACCGAATGCCTTCTGCAATATTCTACACGTTTCCGCAAACAAAATTTAACGCAAGTTCTTTGCTCAATGAATTCAGACATTTCACAAATTGCCAGAATCAGTTTTAGCGTCTCACAAAGCCAAACGTAACTCAAACACTAATGAATATTTTGAGGTGAAACTTCCCACAGATATCAAGCGCAGTGCCAGCAAATTAAAAAAGAAAAGAAAATTTAAATTCCATAAGCCTCGGGAATTTTAAATTGAAAATTTGTCTTACTTTTTGGACACAGTAGTATTTTATATCGGGAAACATGGTGGATCCTTACTATTTTAAACGGAAGAAAGATCGATGCATTTATCACTACTCGATGTCCACACGTGGTTATTAATTAATATACATTTTTCTTAAAAATTATAATAAATTATTTTTAAAAATCGTAAAAAAATGTTTGAAAATTTTAATTCCCGTTTCAAGTGTGTGTTGAAAAGGTTGATAAATTGGTATAAACCATAAGGAATCGTTTTCAAGATTTTATACAAATTTATCATTAGATAGATTTACTTATCAATATTTTTGCCATTTTGCCACTTCTTCAAAAATTTATTTTCAAATTGATGGGAATTTGCCAAAAAACGTTTTACGAGTACAATTTGTTGTTGTGTGGATAGAAACAAATATAAATTGCTGCTAGACAATTCATTTAAATGTGATTTTCTTAAATCATCCCACTATATGTACTGGTTGTGAAAAAACTGTTGATTAATGAACTTATTATTGTTGATTAACTAAACTATTTGATTAAGGCAAATTAAATCAACTTTGAAGTTTCCAGTTAAAAAAATGGAAATAAATATTTTAACCATTTTTAATACCTTTTTCAATTATATCGGCTTTTTATTTTGTAATAATATGGAATAAGTGAAATAAATAAAATATCATGAGTAAGTTTCATGTGAGTTTGGTTGTGTTTCTATGAAGCACAATGATTCTATAGGGCCATTGTGTTTTTTAAAATTAATTTTATTCAACCAATAAGATTCCAAAATGGTTGGAATGTAATAATGCTTAATATAATCACGATTATATCCTCAATGATTTTCTTTGGTAATGCCTGGAACTCTTCATTCGTGTAGAATGTTTCAGCAAGTCAAAACATCCTCCACTATTTACTATAATTCATTGAACCAATTTTAGAACATTTTTATTTAAGTAATTCTAAAGGCCCTTAAAAATGTATGTTTTCTTCTCATATCTTCATATGTGTGTTTGAGTGGGTCCCTGGATAATTTATATTCACAATTGGACCCGGTAGGTGGCACTGCAATCGGATTTTTCTGTACGTGTGCTTGTCACTGAACTCCTAAATGGCATGACCGATATTGCTGAAATTTTGTATGTGTGTTTGACACAACATGGAGAATGTTTTTATTGTAACTCGCCACCAGATGGTGCCACAGTACATCAACTTCTATACCGTTCAACCCATCGCTATGAATATTGGTAATAATATGTATTCGAGTATTTAAAATAGGTTCGCGCTATTCACTTTATTGTTACTTGTCATCAGAGGGTGCTGCAGCATTTACCGTTCAAACGATATCCATGAAAATCAATATGCATATATATTGGAGCGTGAATATATTAGCGATGTGTAATTTTTTACAGTGTTTTTTTGACAGGACAACGTATGCCGGATTCTGCTCGTGTGTTTAAGAAATATTTGTTTCATATATATTTTCTTTTCATACATGTTTACGTTTATGAAAGAAATATTCTATTTTCTTACTTTTAAACGAGTGAAAAAAGGGTTCTACATTAATATAAATATATTAACATTTACTTTACTGTAAACGAAGAAAATTTAATATGCTTGATGATGGTGCATAAAAGTTGCATTAACAAAAAATTATTTTAAACAGAGTTTTTTGCAGGTTGCTTAGAAAAAAAAATATGTCAACAATAAAAGTTAATAATATTTTTATATGTGCGTTGTTCAATAATTCAAATAAATTTTGAATATTTTTTGCAGGTTAAGGGACAGATGAATATCTGACAAAGAGGATTTCCTCGCTTTCATTAAATAGCTGACGAAGATTATTTCTTCAATAAATGTATTTTCAAAATAGTAAATTGTATATTCAACAAATTTTTCCTATTATATTAAAAAATTGGAAACTTAAATGACCACTAAAAACAACTGGAATATTAACAATAATTTAAATTATTAAATAATTTTTTAAGGATTCCTTTATTAAAGTAATACTATACCATCTAATATTCGATCAAATTAAAAAAAAATCTAAATACTAAAAATATAATAATCTAAATACAACATACTTGATGAAATATATTACACCTAAATACACATATTTGATGAAATATATTACATATAATAACAACATATTTGATGAAATATATTATATGTAAATACAACATATTTGATGAACTATATTATATGTAAATACAACATATTTGATGAAATATATTACATCTAAACACAACATATTTGATGAAATATATTAAACTTAAGTACAACATATTTGATGAAATATATTACATCCAAATACAACATATTTGATGAAACATATTAGCCTTGTATACTGACATCCTAAATGAATCCTTCATTTTAAAATATATTTTTAAAAATATTATGAAAATTTTTTAAAAAACAAATTTATGAAGAAAGAAATTCCGTAATTTCCCCCCCCCCTTTTAATGTGCTATAATGTACCTCAAATCAAAGTTATGTGTCATGCATGCATTTCTCTAATATTGTTACATCTTTTCTGCTCATTACTCTTTATATGCGGCTTGAGAGGCAATGTCAAAAAGCAAGCCAGCTTTTCAAACTGTTCATTCAAAGGAATATTTTGAATGAAAACAAAATATTTCAAATATTTCAATCTAAAAAATAAATTTTCTATTCGCTTGTTTTTAGGCTTAATAATGAGTAAAGGTGCACATCTAATTCATATGGATAATTTTGTGACGATTGATCTATTTAAGCGCAATTATATTAATTAAAAAAATTAGATTTCCTATTTCGACATCTCATTGAAGGTCTTATCAATTAGTTGGATGTGTGCCTTTTAAATAACTTACTGTTTATGCTGATTAAAAATAAATAAATATTGTTTTCAATTTCTGAACGTCCCACTATTTAAAGTACTCAAAACAAGAAATTTAAAAGATTAAAAAAAAAGCACAAGATTTAGAATGTTAAGTATTTATGAAATTAATTACCAAATAACTTTCGTCAGAATTTGAAATTTACACTTAATTCACATAATCTATGTTATGCCTTCTTTCTATGATATTTTTTTTTGTTCTAATACAGCTGGCAAACACTTAAACAGTTGTCTTTGATGCCTTAAGGCAAGCGCTGCACCGACGTTACTCACTTACCACTACCCAGGAGATCCGTGTAGCTTGAAGATAAGCTACACACGCGGAGTAACAATACCCCGATCTACGATCAGTTTTAGACCGGGACCTACAGTTTAAAGTGGATTCCGAACCACTACAAATATCCATGGCACCTTCGGGACTCGAACCCAGAAACCTGTGGTACCGAGCGCTAGTCACGCGGTCATTCACGTCCCTCTTCCTGTGATATAAAAGTTGAAAATTTTTATGTTATAAATTATTTCAAAGTAGTATTTTGAAAGCACCGTTTTTAGATATACCTTTCTTTATAATAAATTTTCAGAAATGCTTTTTTTTGTAACACTTTTTTACTTTTTTTTTAAATATCTTTTTTTGTATCTTTTTAAAAACCATTTTAGTGCTCTTTTAAATTAATTATTTTTAAAGAAGAGTATATTCAGAGCCAAAATTAGCTGTATTATGACTAAATTTTTTTCAATTGAATTCTATAGTTTCTTAATTTAAATATATAAATGTTAACTATAGTTACTGTATTACGGTAGTTACTGTATTAACCCTTATTGCTAATATAAATAAATTGTTAATTTTAATGCTTCTTATTTTCGCTATGTGTAGATTAGGTTATGTATATGAATACTATTCAACTAATCATACTATAGAATTTGACCTTTGAATATGTTTATTAGAAACCCCTCCATGAGTGATTAGCTAAATGTTTTAGTTATATTCTCTACATACATTCATTATGCATTCAAGAAGTTAGTTCAGGAGTTTAAAATGCTAAATTAAAATAATCATCTAAAATAATTAATTAATATTGAATACATAAGTGGTACACAAGACCCATCCTTATAAAAAGATAAGAAAAGCCCCAGAATCCTTTAAATATTGCCTATAAGTCATACCACAATCTAGAAACAGATAAGAAATATTTTTTCCATATCACAAAATAAATCATAGAGTTATGAAGAGTTCATTAGAATAATCATGGAGTTCCCCATCGAAGCAGGGTCAAAAATTAACTCTCTTCCTAGTGCTAATTAACGCCGAGATCTAACATTACAGATAAAATTAACTGTTAATCCTTCTTTTCGTTAACTGGAGTTGACTGCTAATTCACGTCAACGTAGTTAAATTATCAGTTACATTAATATAAGTATAAGACTAATAGTGACTAGATTCACCATACATTTCCACATTTAACATTTGCGAAACAAATTTTTGTATTCCTCTTTTACAATCATTTATTATTTATCACTCAGTATAGTTGATTGAAAAAAAAAAATTAAAAATTTGAATTCTGACTATTCTTTGCGAATAACTCCGTTTATTCAAAATGAAAATTAAAAAAGATATTTCACTGACAAATGCTTGGGAGGCATTGTAAGGACAACAAGTAATATATAAAAAAAATTTTTTTTTAAGTCAATTCCTACTTTTTTTTCATTATATTGCAGAAAGTCCTTTATAAATTCATTCGTTTTATCTGGCCCCATCTATTGGTAGATATATGCAACTTAAATCTAAAAAAACTAAAATTAATGAATTAAATTTAATGACTGAATTAATATTTGAAAAAACTGTATCAACATCCAGTGTTATCCACTACAAGTTCAAAAAAAAAAATGTATTTCAACTCGAGTGGATGAATAAAAAGTATTTTATGAATTATTGAAAATTTAAACAAGATATATATATAAATGGGGAGAGTGTGAGCTAATAGAAGGAATTGAATATAATAGGAAGCACTTATAAAATTAACAAAAAAGTGAAATGAAACTATTATTCCGAGATTGAGCACCACAGCTATAATTAACTGTTAATTCTTCTTTTCGTTAACTGGAGTTGACCACTAATTCTCGTCAACGTAGTTAAATTAACAGCTACATTAATAATAGCATAATACTAATAGTGATTAGATTCACAATGTATCTCTATATTTAAGATTTTAATTATTCAAATTCACATATTTGATTCACATATTTCAATGATTCAAATTTCACATATTTAACATTTCACTGATTCAAATTCCTCTATATGGCTACCTACTCTCCTATAAAACACTTTCAAAGTATATTTTTCTTTTTTAAACGGCTAATATATTTTATGTTTTTTTTTTTACTTTTATAGAGTATGTATTGATTCAAACTCCTTTACATGGGTGTCTATACTCCTGTAAAACACATTTCAAACTATTTTTTTAAACTGTTAATATATTCAACAGAGTTTTTTACACTCATTGAGTGTGTATTGAACTTGTGTAAATCGTAACCTACCCTAAATCTTCTCCTATCTGTAATGAGGTTTCTTGATAAATTTTTCCTTCAAACGACCCCCAATACACACTCATTACCCAAAAATTCCTCCAAAAATGAAATATCGTACATTTTATCATTTGTCTGAGCATAATTGGTGGCATACATAATAGAAAGCCTACCTAAGTGCAAAAAAAGAATTGTAAATTTTGATACAACAATCAATCTATAAGTAACTGAAATGAGCATTTATAATTTGAAATAACAGTTGATGTGAGAGGAAATAATTTTAATTTCCTTCAAACTCAAAGGGTGAATATCTTTTTTAAACATTTATATTCAATTTTAAATATAAACGTCTTCAATATGTTTGGTCATTAAAAAATCCTTTTGAGGAATGTTAGTTTTATGAAAACTAAACTCTTATCCCAGCATCATGTTGCATGCAAGAAATCCTTCTATTAACTGAAGCTAATGAAACACAAAATATAAATTTTTATTGTTAAAGCATTAATATTCATGTTAAAATTTATTCAGTGACGTAATTGAATATTTCAGGATGTGATTATTTGTTATTGTAAAGGTATTAATCAGAGTACTTTAATTTTAAAGAAATATTTAATGAAAAAGAAATAATTTTAATTTTTTGCGAAATCAAGTGATTCAACAGAATTAATTTCCAAATCACGATATTAAAAATACTATGTATTTTGTCGAAATACCTTTTGTTGCACTATGCAGCATTTTCCCAAAACATTGAGAGAATAACTTCTGTGAAATGTATTTAATTAGAACTTGATAAAATTTGTTTCTGTGAGGAGTATAACAGTTAATACACTTGTTTAAATCTTTTTCTATACGATTTAGCCAGTTACATTAGCTCAGATTCTAAACTAATTGTACGAAATGCATCCCACAATATTCAATTAAAAACACTTATTGTGTTAATTCTGCAATATTCAATCATGCCAAATTTTGAGAAATTGTTTGCATTTCCTTCTTTAATATTTATTTATCCAAAATTTTGAAAAATTGTATTGAGTCCTTTCTGCAATATGCAACAGTTGCAAAAATTGCAAAAATGAAAAAATTGTATGGAATTCCTTCTGCAATGTTCAACCATATAACTAATTTTGAAAAATTGCATGAAGTTCCATCTGCAAAATTCAATTGTCGCGAATTTAAAAAAAAAATGTTTGGATTTCCTACTGAAATATTCAGCTATCGCATATTTTGAAATATTGCATGGATTTTCTTAAGCAATATTCAGCAGCCCCGAATTAAAAAAAAAAATGTTTGGATTTCTTTCTACAATATTCAACTATCCCAAATTTTTCAAGACGGGAAACAGTTCCCAAATTTTCGACTAGCAAATATTTTCTCAAAAAGTCTTTCGAATAGCGTCTGGTGATTCTCTTGTTATCATATTTGAACATGATGTTGCCATAATATGATGCCATGGCAGGAAGGAAAAAATCTGGCTTTAACAAAAATGTACTGGAAGAAATTACAAGTAGTCAAAGTGACACAAGTTAGTAATTGAACACACTGAAACACCATCGAACACTAAAGAAAATAGCTCAATTATTGGGGAATTGATACTACATTAGGTTAGTGATTTAAAAATTTATCTCTAACCCATCTGTATTTTTATTACATAAATAATCTAAATCTAGTCACCACTCATACAATAGTCTTAAACTATACACTGTTGAATTAGATTTCTTCACGCATGGTCCGTGCTTGTCAGTCTTTTTCAAGTCAGTCTCTACTGTGTTGCACTCGATTCTACGTGGTAAATGTAACTTTTCATTCAGTGGATAAAGGTCAAATGACCAGCATATGTAAGCAGCATGTATCATTAAAAGAAATATGGGCAAGCACAAAATTTAAATTTATTGGCAAACTTTTTTTATATTTAGCTTAATTAATTTTTTTAAATATATATTCTTAACATTCGTTGGATTTCATGCATGACTCCTACCTGTCAGCCTTTTTCACGTCAGTTTAAACTGTGTTGCATTTGATTCTATGTGACCTTGCTATAGACTCATTGTGCAAATGTGACTTATTGGGTAAAGGTCAAACGACCACCATTTGTAAACAACATGTATTATTAAAAGAAAGTGTGCACGCACAAAATTTAAATTTATTGGCAAACTATTTTTCTTAAAATTAAGCTCAATTAATATTTTTTTAAATATATTTTTAAAACTCGCTGGGTTTCACGCATGTCCCGTACTTGTCAGCCTTTTTCATATCAGTTTATACTGTGCTGAATTAGATTCTATGTGACCTTGTAATAGACTCACTGTGTAAATGTGACCTTTCACTGAGTGGATAAAGGTCAAATGACCACCATTTGTAAACAACCTGTATCATTAAAAGAAATGAAGGCAAGCACAAAATTTAAATTTATTGCCAAACGTATTTTTTTAATCTTTAGCTCAATTAATATTTTTTTAAATATATTTTTAACACTCGCTGGGTTTCACGCATGGCCCGTGTCTGTCAGTCTATACTGTGTTTGCACCCCATTCTATGTGACCGTGCAATAGACTCATGAGTAAATATGACATTACACTCAATGGGTAAAGGTCAAACGACAACCATTTGTAAGCAACCTGTATTATTAAAAGAAATGAGGGCAAGCACAAAATTTAAATTTATTGGTAAACCATTGTTTTGATCTTTAGCTCAATTAATATTTTTTTAAATTATATTGACGTCAATTATTTTTTTAAATACATTTTTAACACTCGCTGGGTTTCACGCATGCTCCGTGCTTGTCAGTCTTTTTCACGTATCCATCGTTACAAGCACAACCAATGAAGCAATCATAAGTGCAGAACTTGGGAGGATTCTTGTAGTTGGCACAAGTCAGAGGGCAAGAGGTTCCACAATTCACATGGTGTTGATTGCTATCGCATGCATCTGTAATAAATAGAATGTAAATTCTCGTGTCAATAATGTGGGTTTAGTTACCTCAATAAGAAGAGATACTACACTGGTTTCTAAAATTTAAAGTACAAAATGGTTTTGATATTCAACATTAAAAGGATGAAAATCATGAAAAATATTTTGCTTATTTGAATGATCACAAATAATTTTAATGCAATATAATATAACCGAAGCAATTTTTTTAAAGGATTATATAGAAGTCAGAGAAAACTAGTAATACTCCACCTTTTAAATTTGTATGTATTTTTTTATTGATGCTTGTCAATGGACTTTATTGATGCTTGTTAATGGATTATCACAATTGATCCTGCCTTACATCTCAAAGTGTCTCACAAAGATTGTAGGGTCAGTTCAGAACCGAAAATTCAGTTTTAAAACCTGTTCTAGGCTCATTTGTGCGCGTGTACATAGTGCGTTGAGCACATATGCATTTGTGTTTGTGTGTGTTTGCATGTTCGTGCATACATATCTATGTTCGCGTGTGTGTGCGTATGTATGCGTATGCATATGTTTATATGTACATGGGTATATATGTGCCATGTTTATATATGTACAAGTATATGTGTATGTGTGTATATGCATTCATATGTGTATATATGTCTATATGTGTATTTGCGT
This sequence comes from Caerostris darwini, assembly GCA_021605075.1. Lineage (NCBI taxonomy): Eukaryota > Metazoa > Arthropoda > Arachnida > Araneae > Araneidae > Caerostris > Caerostris darwini. Next base: position 21,795 of record BPLQ01015731.1, on the reverse strand, counting down.
GCATATGCAGATGTATTATGTGCATGGGCACGTATTTGTGTTCGTATGCGTGTTCATGTAATATACGCGTGTGTATGTGCATATGTATGTGTACATGTATAAAAATGTTCTTGTATTTATATGTGCGTGTGTATGCATATGGGCTTATATGTATAAGTCTGTGCATGTGTATGCATATGGGCTTATATGTATAAGTCTCTGCATGTGTATATGCATCTACATTTATGTAGGTATAAATCTTTGCATGTGTGTGTATCTACATTTGTATTTTTCACATGTACTTTTGTATATATGTCGTGCATGAATGCGTGTATGTC
>BPLQ01015731.1:0-10583 GCA_021605075.1 Caerostris darwini | reverse complement strand
TATTTTTTAAAAATTTAAAAAAAAAAAAAAAAAAAAAAAAAAAAAAAGGCTAAAATGAAACGCTGATTGGTTTTCAACACGAAGCCTTACAATTTTTACAATTAACAACAATCAGTTTAAGTTACTCAATATAATACTTTTATTAGAATTATTTGGATAATCAATTTACAAATGAATAATTTAAAGAATGTAACCGTACTTCTTCCTACTTAGTGCAAGAGCGTCCCTGTGGGGTTCAAAAGAAATGGTCAATAGGTCTCGAGACTCTCACCCGAGAGGAAGTACAGCGCAAAATGCGTGCCCGCTGAGAAACGTTTAGTTTTAAGTCTTTCACTACGAGGGGAAAAAATATTTAGCACATCCCTGTACATTAGTTGGTCTACTGACTCTCACACGGAGAAGAAGTGTATTTCGCGAAAACTTGAGTATGGGGTTTTCGGCTTAGAAGTAGAAACCTTTCACGAATCTATAATTATATGGCTTTAAATGTGTAAAATTTTGTATGTGTATAATGTTTGTGCGTCTGTAAATAAAGCCGTGAGTTCTCTAGTCTGCGCCGCAAGTATTTCAAGTCAATCACACCCAAGTACAATCCAGCGCTCCAACACACAACACTACATAGCTACTTACCAACACGCGCAGCAGATAATTAAACAGTCAGTTTATACTGTGCTACACTAGATTCTATGTGACCTTGCAATAGACTCACTGTGTAAATGTGACCCTTTCACACAGTGGATACAGGTCAAATGACCACCATTTGTAAACAACGTGTATTATTAAAAGAAAGTGTGCAAGCACAAAATTTTAATTTATTGGCAAACTATTTTAATCTTTAGCACAATTAATATTTTTTAAATATATTTTAAACACTCGCTGGGTTTCACGCATTGCCCGTGTTTGTCAGTCTTTTTCACGTCAGTCTATACTGTGCTGAATTAGATTCTATGTGACCTTGCAATAGACTCACTGTGTAAATGTGACTTAATGGGTAAAGGTCAAACGACCACCATTTGTAAACAACCTGTATTATTAACAGAAAGGGGAAAGCACAAAATTTAAATTTATTGGCAAACGAATTTTTTTATATTTATTGGCAAACGAATTTTTTTATATTTAGCTCAATTAATTTTTTTAAATATATTTTTAACACTCGCTGGGTTTCACGCATTGCCCGTGTTTTTTAACTCTCGCTGGGTCAGTCTATTTGGGCTGCCCTCGATTCTATGTGACCTTGCAACAGACTAACTGTGTAAATATGACTTAATGGTTAAAGATCAAACAACCATCATTTGTAAGCAACCTGTGTCATTAAAAGAAATGTAGGCAAGCACAAAATTTTAATTTATTGGCAAACTATTTTTTTATCTTTAGGTCAATTAATTTTTTTTAAAAATATATTTTTAACACTCGCTGGGTTTCACGCATTGCCCGTGTTTGTCAGTCTATACTGGGCTGCCCTCGATTCTATGTGACCTTGCAATAGACTCACTGTGTAAATATGACTTAATGGTTAAAGGTCAAACAACCATCATTTGTAAGCAACCTGTGTCATTAAAAGAAATGTAGGCAAGCACAAAATTTTAATTTATTGTAGGCAAGCACAAAATTTTAATTTATTGGCAAACTATTTTTTTTATCTTTAGGTCAATTAATTTTTTTAAAAATATATTTTTAACACTCGCTGGGTTTCACGCATGGTCCGCGCATGTCAGCCTTTTTCACGTTAGTCTATACTGTGCTGAATTAGATTCAATGTGATCTTGCAATAGACTCACTGTGTAAATGTGATCTTTAACTCAATGGGTAAACATTAAACGACCACCATTTGTAAACAACATGTATTATTAAAAGAAATGTGGGCAAGCACAATATTTAAATTTATTGGCAAACGTATTTTTTTATATTGAGCTTAATTACTTTTTTAACATTCGCTGGGTTTCAAGCATGGCCCGTGCTTGTCAGTCTATACTATGATGCACCCGATTCTTTGTGACCTTGCAATAGACTCACTGTGCAAATGTAGCCTTGCACTCAATGGGTAAAGGTCAAACGACGACCATTTGTAAAAAACCTGTATCATCAAAAGAAAGTGGGCAAGCACAAAATTTAAATTTATTGGTAAACTTATTTCTTTATATTTAGCTCAATTATTTTTTTTAAATACATTTTTAACACTCGCTGGGTTTCACGCATGCTCCGTTCTTGTCAGTTTTTTTCACGTATCCATCGTTACAAGCACAACCCCTGAAGCAAACATCTGTGCAGAACTTGGGAGGATTCTTATAGTTGGCACAAGTCAGAGGGCAAGAGGTTCCACAATCCACATAGTGTTGATTGCTGTCGCATGCATCTGTAATAAATATAATGTAAATTCACGTGACAATAATGTGGGTTTATTTCCCTCAATAATAGGAGATACTACACTGGCTTCTAAAATTTAAAGTACAACATGTTTTTTTGACAAAGTACAGCATGTAAAGTACAACATGTTTTTTTGACAAAGTACAGCATGTAAAGTACAACATGTTTTTTTGATATTCACCATTAAAAGGTTGAAAATCAAAAGAAAAACATTTGGCTTATTTAAATGATCACAAATAATTTTAATAAAATATAATATAATTATTAGCAATATATATTATATAGTTGGGGACCTGATGGCCGAATGGCTAGCGCTCTGGCGCTGGGTACCCCAGGTTTCGGGTTCAAATCCCGGCTTTGCCATGGATGTTTGTAGTGGTTCGGAATCCACTTTGAACCGTAGGTCCCGATCGTAATAGGATCGTAGAGCGCTGCGGGGGCATTGTTACTCCGCGTCCGTGGCTTACCATCACATTACACGCACCCCCTGGGTAATGCAAAGTGAGTAACATCGGTGCAGCCCTTATGGTGCCAGCTGCATTAGAAGAAAAAAAATATTATATAGCAATTTCTTTAAGAATTATATGGAAGTTAGAGAAAATTAATAATAGTCCAACGTTTAAATTTGTGCAACATGTAATTTTTATTGATGCTTGCTGATCTCCAATGGTTGGTACGAAAATATTGTTGGCAATATTTAGAAAAAGCCGTTTAACCGATTTGTTAAGATGATAGCCAATCAGGTGGATGGACTTGAGATTATCATCTGCCATACATCTTAATATGGTTCACACCTTAAAGTATCTCACAAAGATTGTGGGGTGAGTTCAGAAACGAAAATTCAGTTTTAAAACCTATTCCAGGCATATTGATGCGCGTGTATGTCTTTGAGAACATAGTAATGTGTGGTTCGTGTGTGTATATGCGTAAGTTTATATATACGTGTCTATGTTCGTGTGTGAGTGTATGCTTAAGTTTATATATGCATGCGCATGTGCATGAGTAAGTATGTTCATATGTATGTGTATTTGTGTTCGTACGCGTGTTCATGTAGTAATGTGTGTATGCAAGTATAAAAACGGGCTTGAGTATAAATGTGAATACATATGTGTGTGAATGTATAATTTCATGCATGTATGTGCATCTATATTTGTATATGTGCTTGTGTATGTATGTACATGTGCTTTACTGTGCATGAGCTTGGCTACGTATATTTCCTGTGTACATACTCAAAACCCTGACATATATATACATGAGTGATGCATCCTGTATATATATGCATGATTGATGCACATATATATACAGGATGCATCAATTTAAAAAACCCCATACGAACATTTATATCCATGCACATGTATGCACAGGCACATGCATACAAATGCCCATTCATACATATTTGACAACATACATGAATAAATGTACACAAAAATCCATGAATACCATATGCACGCATTTACATACGTACACTCATATGCATATACGCATGTGCATTAGTATGCATTTTCACACACACTAATACATACACACTAACGTATATGCATATTATGAACATATCTTGAATTGTTTTATTTGCAAATGTTTTTTCAATATAAATGTAATTTTTTTAAAAACGAAGAAAATATTCTCATCTTAAATATTTTTTATATTATTTTGTTCGTAAAGATTTTCTATAATGCCAGAAAATAATCCTTTTAATAAAAATGGTTTATTCATAAAAAGTTATGAACATATAACCCTTATAAATTGTATATAAATTACAAAAAATATTTTTCAACTTTTTATTTATTTGTGGAGTTAAATTTATCTAGACGAATTTTAAGAAAAATTGAAATAAATAAAATTTATTTGAAAGGAGGAAAAATTAATTTCAATTCCCAATTTTTTTTAATTTTAATATCGAAAAATTAATTATTGAGTATGAAAAAAGTATTACTATTATTTTACATCATTTCAACACAATAGGAAAACCTTTCTTGATATAAAAATACCTTTTCTACATTTATATTTTTGGCATGAAAAATTAATTTTAATAAGAAACTTTAAGATATCCAAAAAATTATAACTTAATAAATGCCGGAATAATTTTATTCAAACACAAAGGTCAATCATTAGGATATTATCCCTTTATATTAATTTTATACAAAACCATAATATCTAAATACTAAATAATTAATATTCAAAATAATAATTAATGATAATTAAGTAATTAAATAATAGTTGCATTAGTAGCATCTTACATGAAAGATCCATTGATTGTAAAAAAATTCCGAAGTAATCATTTAAATAAAAATTGGAAATCAAAGATTGAAAATGTTTAGAAATTAAATGTTAGTTGCAAAAAGTATTGTAATAGTAATATTATCTTTTCATAAAAACAGACGTACATTTAAACATATTCTACGGAAGTAAACAAAATAGAAAACATTTTCTAATTTATTATATCAGTAATAATTTATAAGTCCATTTAATACTTTTTAATGCAGCATATTTAAGTCTGTATATATTTTAGTCAGCATATTTATATTATTACATTTATTTATAATGCAGCATATTTACGTGTGTATATATTTTAGTCAGCATATTTATATTATTACATTTATTTATAATGCAGCAATATTTTTCACAAATGTTAATAAAGCTTATATTTTGGACTTTAATTTAAAGTCATTAAGACTTTTTTCTAGATATTTTAAACAATAATAACAAAAGTTTTAGAACTTGGACGTACAAGAAATAAATATCTCCAGAATATAAGGCCTTTATTTACATTTAATCCACAACTTTTAAAAGCTAAAAATATTCTCCGTGTAAAAGTAATTTTAAACAAGCATTTTTACAGTGTTCTTGGAAAAAAAGTAATTTCTAAATATGAATTTCGTTAAATTATATAAATTATATCGATATTTTTCCAAACAAACTTACTTATTGTCTGACAGAGAGCCAGAGCAACAATGCAGACAAAGAATAAAGCTTTCATGTTTCTAGTGATGTTTCCCACAGAGAATCTAATAATCTAGAAGGAAGGAAGTATATAAGTAGTTACCATACACAGCAATACAGCATTAACATCTGCTACAAAACCAACAACATTTTGTTTCTTATGTCTACATCACTGTCTGACAGTGATTTAGTATTGGCAAAATGGTAGATATCGTGACAAAAAGAAATTTATGTTTCAACTGTACAACGTTAACGCATTTTAAAGGAATTCGATATTCTCTTTGGTAAAATCCTCGGTTTTAATGTACTTTTTGTCAAAAACTACCATACGTACCGTTTTGAAATCTTTCAATATAATTAGAATATTCTTTAAATTATTAAGATTAAAATTGAGGAATTATCTTACTTGGGTATTATTCCAACAAATATTAAAGTTATGAATTTAAAATTTTTAATATTTCTTTAATAATAATAATAATAATAATAATAATAATATATATATATATATATATATACACTCAAGAGCCAAAACATTATGACCACCTGTCAATAACGAGTTGGCCCACCTTTGGCGTGCAACACAGCTTCAACCCGCCTTGGCATGGATGCCACAAGTCCTTGGAAGATGACCGGAGACAGATTGTACCAGATGTTTAAGCAACGGTCACGCAAATCTGAGATATTGCGAATTGGTGGTCTTTGAACTCTGAGCTGCCGTCCCAGGACATCCCAAATGTGTTCTATCGGACTGAGATCCGGTGAGTTAGGCGGCCAGGACTTTAACTGGAATTCAGCATCATGTTCCTGGAACCACTCCAACACAATTTTAGCCTTGTGACAAGAGGCGTTGTCCTGTTGGAACATTCCATTTCCAGCTGGAAAAACAGAGGCCATGTAAGGGTGCAACTGGTCCGCAATGATGTTCAGATACCCTGTAGCATTCATGGCCTGCTCTACCACAACCACGGGTCCCAGAGACGCCCAAGAGAACGTCCCCCAAAGCATAATACCGCCACCATCGGCTTGTGTATGACCTACTGTACATTGAGGGAGCAACTGTTCGCCTGGAAGACGGCGTATCCTGACACGGCCATCGGCGTGATGAATGACAAACCGTGATTCATCTGACCTGGCAACTCTCTCCCACTGATCCATGGACCAGTCACGATGTTCCCGGGCCCAGCGCAGGCGCAGTTGGCGATGACGCTTGGTCAGCAAAGGCACACGAGTGGGACGTTTGCTGCGTAGCCCCATATCCAACAGTGTCCGCTGAACAGTGTGCTCCGATACTATTCTACTTTGCCCTGCATTGTATTGGGCTGTCAGCTGAGCCACTGTCTGGCTCCGATTTTGCTTCACCATGCGAGACAGTCTCCGACGACCTTTTTCTTTGATAGCGTGTGGACGTCCAACACCATGTCGTCTACTGCTGGTTTCACCGTCATTCATCCACTTTGAATAAGTACTAACAACTGTAGATCGCGAACAACCCACGAGTCGTGCAGTTTCGTAAATACTTGTTCCGAGCCTTCGAGCCATTACAATCTGCCCTCTATCGAAGTCGCTTAGATCCGCAGCCTTTTCCATCACACACAGAAGTAAGTGAAAGAATGATTCTTCAGACTCTCCAGCAGCAGTTAAATACCACTTGCACCTGATCACGTGCCTTCCTCGTCATCCAGGCGAGTTAATTGCAAAATGTAGGGGTGGTCATAATGTTTTGGCTCTTGAATGTATATATAGCCCAGGGTGGGCCAAGGCTTTCCTTTGTAGAGATTTTCATTCATTTCTCTGAGTGACAATAGTAATCCAATTCTTAACTTTTAACACAGCAAAATCTTTTTCATCTGCGTCTATCCATCACAACTTGGGTCTCTCTCTTCCTCTTTTTTTCTGTGGCTTTGCCAAAACCAGGCTTTTTATAGAGTTTAAATCATTCATTCAAAATGCACGAGCAGTCCATTTTAATCTATCGATGTAAACAAATTTAATAACATCTGGATCTTTATAGCATTTATAAATTTATGCGTTGTACAGTTTACTCCAACATTCGCTTTCCCTAACACCCCAAGAATAGCCCTGTGACCTGATGGCTACTAAATTAGCTACCGCTCTGGTCGTCGGTACCACAGACTTCAGGTTCGAATCCTGGCGGGGACATGGATGTTTGTTGGTGCTTTGGAATCCACGTTATATTGTTGATCCCTGTCTAATTAGCCTAAAGTGGGCACCAAATGTCAGTAGAGCGACAAATCAAACCAAACCAAAAATAGCCCTTAAAATCTTCCTCTCAAATATACCCAAATGGAACTCATCAGATCTTTCCAAAGTCCAAGTTTCAGAACCATAGATCAAAATAGGTCTAATAAAGGTATTATGTAACAAGTATTTGGTTTTTCTATCTATGAATGATTTAAGCATATTTCTTAACCAACAAAAGGCTTTATTGGCAGACACAATTCTGTTTTTTTTTATTTAAGGTAAGATATTACTAATTTGTGATCCTAATTATTTAAAACTAAGTACAGATTCAAAAGTGTAAGTGTCTAAGGTAATATTGGGTGTATCCTGACAAATATTTCTTGAGGAAAATATATATTTCGTTTTTTCCTGGTTTATGTTTAGATTCTAAGCCCTATTTATATCGAGTTCCATTTAAAGGAAATTATATCGGAAAATATCATGGCACTACGAAAGAACCGTTTAATTTAATAAAGAGGAATTCCGAGAATTTCTTTTTATTGCAACGATATTATCACGCTGTAATTATTTAATATGGAATTCGATATCTTAACATATTTTTAATTTGTTTAAAGAAAGTCAAAACTGCTGTTTTGTTTGTTGTTCGCTTCACTCATCAATTCGTAATCAAAGTGACAAATAACAGTTTTGACGAACATACTTCGTAAATATATGATAAGCAATTCATGGAAACGAACTATAGACGTATTGGAATAGAATGTATGCGAATAGAAAATGAAACGTATTTGAATAGAGCAGCGTAAAATCATTTAATTGCAATATAATTGCAATTCGACCATGTATTACGTGAAAAATGATGAAGAGCCCAAATTGCACGTATTTAAATAGAGCGGCGTAACAGGGGAGAAAGGTAATTTAATTGTATTATAAAATAATTTTAGTTTTTAATAATTGAAATGCTAAACTAAATAATATCAAAAGAAAAAAATAGATGAAAAAATTCCACAATAGTTGTTAAACTTTTTTTTTTCAAAACTGCGTTTGGCGCGTATGTTTGCCTAGCACCTCTAAAACAGTAATCGATTCATCCGTTTCCGCTTAGAAAAGGGAAATATTTACCATGAATGCAGTTCTATTTTGGTAGTGAAACTATAGGGTAAATGTGAAAAATATTTCAAATTATTTATAGTAATCTCTGCTTCGATTACTTCATTCATTGAACATCTATATTTGTTAGGTTTGGTTTGTCGCTCTACGTTCATCTTGTGCACACGAGGGCTAAACAGAGCGGGACCTACAGTTTAAAGTGGATTCCGACCCACTCACAAACATTCATGCCACAGCCAGGATTCCAACCTGGAACATGAGTACCAAAGGCCAGATAGCTAGCCAATTGACCCTCAGGCCGCTTCAAATAGAGCTTAGTAAAAGGAAAAAAAGTTAATTTAACATCAATATAAAATACTTTTAATTTTAATAAGTAAAATGTTAAACTAAATTATATAAAAATATAGATGAAGAACTTCCACAATAAATGGGTATTTTTTTTCCAACATTGCGTTTGACCCTCGTGACTTGCACTTTTATAAAGGTAATCGATTCATCCGTTTTCTCTTTGGAAAAGGATGTTTACCATTACTTACCAAAAACTACCATTTCCATATTTACCATTCTTACCAAAGTTTTTGCTATAAACTCAACGTTTTTGAAATAATAAATTATTTTTTTATACATTAAAAATAATAATAATAATTTGTAAATCACAAAACACTTACCGGAGAATTAAAAATCAACGAGGATTCAAACAACTACACCAACAACAGAGAAAAATAAGAAATGATAACTAATAAAAGTTATGGTAAAATTCTGGGCGAGCGAATGAATACTTCAGTTGCCGAACTATTGATCTCAATTTTGCAGCACACATATATATACAATGACCAAAAAAAAAATCAATAATGATTTTCAAGATATATTTTTATGATAATCTGTTGTTATACATTTAACAGTATTTGTGAACTTCTAAGGGATGCAATAGATGGTGTTAAACAATAGCGGGAGATGTAAGCGTTTTCTCAAGGACTATTCATGACCTTAAAGAAAGGAATTACCCGAGATAGCTAGGGGAAAATGAGGAAATTTCAAAGAAGGATTACCTCAGAAGGACGAAAGGAAAGTTCTGGGAACCGCAACTAATGGTGAGTTGCAGCTTCTAATACTCTGTGGTAGAATCTTCTTTTTCTCTTGTCCTTATTCCATAGTCATTATTATGTTCACATTATGTTTGTTTGTAAGAGTGACACTAGTTTTAATATTTTTTGACATTTGTCAATCATTTGAAGATAATTGTTGTTAATATACCGACATAGAAATGGGGCCGTTGGTCTACGTATACTCGTAGGACGGCCAAATGAATTAACATTAATAAAAAGCAATTAAAATAAATACTAGGACAAACAACTAATTTACTTTTACCCTTTAATGAATACGAACAAATACTATTACAATAAAATTTAGGATTTTTAATATTTGGCAGAATAAATAAAATAAAAAAATTTTATAGAGAATGTTTATAGAGAAATGTTTACAGAGAAATGTTTACAGAGAAGTATTCATAATATTTCGCACGCATACCTCAATCGAAAATATTCCTTTGAGTGTGTGGGCAGTGGGGTACCAGTAGCCTCATATCCTTTTTACCAAAAAAAAAACGCTCACCGACAATTCCAAAGATGGACATAACTCTCCATTACCAATTATACCTGGAGCCATTCTCGCAGCAAAAATTGTGCACCAGGCTCACGCACTATCGTAGATCGTTCGCTCTGCTTTCAACGGGTCTTCCTTTCTGCCCGCAAAAACTCCAAAAAAGGGATGGATCCCACCAAACCGACCGGTTCTTTTGGACCTGACCGTGTGACCGGGATGGGTTATCTACCATTCCTGGATTCATACAAAAAATAAAGGAAATACCCCTTACCCTCACACAACAGGATAATTACCAGTTACAACATCCTCCCACCTTTAATTTAGGCGGGAGCCAAAATTAAACTCTAAATTTTCTTACACCTATTTTG